>DAKLCV010000124.1:0-18507 GCA_030247045.1 Colobus guereza
ACCTGAAAATACAAATTACGAACTACTGGTATATGGATGTTACTTAAAAGACGGGGGGTGGGGGGAGGTGTGGTGGCTTATGCCTGTAATCCCAGCATTTTGGGAGGCTGAGGTGGGCGGATCACTTGAGGTCAGGAGTTTAACACCAGCCTGGCCAACATGGTGAAACCCCACCTCTACTAAAAAAAATACAAAAATTAGTAGGGCATGGTGGCATGCATCTTTCAGCCCAGCTACTCAGGAGGCTGAGGCAGGAGAATCACTTCAATCTGGGAGACAGAAGCTGCAGTGAGCTAACATGGCACCACTGTACTCCAGCCTGGGTGACAGAGACTGTCTCAAAAAAAAAAAATACAGGGTGGAAGATGGGGAAGGGAGAGTAGAGATAAGAAAGAAGAGGATGGTGAGAACTAAATCCTGAGGTACTTTTAACATTCAAAGTGTAAGAGGGTCTGGAAATCTTGTAGAGACCAGTAGGGGTTGAAGTATGACATCTTCCAATAATGAATTCTTGCTGCTGTCCCCTTATGGATCTGGGTCTACCTGACAGTCTCTTCTGGAAGTTGGTATCCGTTGTGATCCATTTCTTCCACTCTTTTGTGCCCTCTATACAGCCTCTAATACAAATCATTTTTAAGAAGCACAGGGAGAAATGCTTGGGGAAAAAAGGGCCTATCTTTTAGAAATAGATTCTGAAATATTTACAGATGAAATAATATATTGTACAGAACTGGCTTCAAAATAATCAAAGTAAGGAGTGGTCTAGATAAAAACAGAACAGCTCTGAGTACATACCTGTTACAGTTGGGCAATGCACACATGGGAAGGTTCACTACACTGGTCTCTCCACTTATTGTAAGTTTGAATATTCCACAATAAAACATAAAAGATAGTGTGGAAGGCTGGTAAACACTAGTCCATGAGAAACCTCTCCATCTTATCCAGACTAACAAGAGATACAACCAAGAATCCACAGGTTTGATGCAGACATTCTAAAACACTCAATTATACCAAGACTTTAAAGGTGAAAGATTTTTTCCCTCAACTATACATTATTATTATTAATTTATTTGTTTTTGAGACAGTCTCAACTCTGTTGCTCAGACTGCAGTACAGAGCCACGTCATGGCTCATTTCAGCCTTGACTTCACTGGCTCAAGCGAGCCTCCCAAGTAGATGGGACTACAGGCATGCCCCACCATGCCTGGCCTTTTTTTTTTTATTTTTTATTTTTCGTAGTGACAGGGGCCTGCTATGTTGCCCAGGCTGGTCTCAACCTCCTGGGCTCAAGCCTCAGCCTCCCAAAGTGCTGGATTATAGGTGTGAGCCACTGCACCTGGCCTATATTATCTTAAAATGTCTCAGTGACCCAACAATTTGCCAAAGAGCATGTAGAGCAAACTAGGCTCTCTTCAGCATTTCCATTTCTTAACATACCTATTTGATTTCAATAAAATTTCATCATTTTGAAGATCTCTCACATTAGCCTGGGAAACTACAGAAACATCCACATAACTACTGAGAAGGTATCAAGTGTTCCTACACTAGTTTAAAAAAATCATTCAACACCCACATACCCACATACATTCTATGATATGCACTAGGCTGAACAGCTGTTAACCACTGAGAAGCTGGGCATTGCTTGCTCTCCCTGGGTCAAAACTCTATATGCTCATCAAACAGGGTCATGTATTTGGGAAAATAATAATCCATGGTAAAAGTCACAAAAGGATCTTAATTTTAAAATAAGAATTCCTAATCTACACATTCTTTAAAAAATATAGGGTATATAGGCTGATGTACTTTCCTTGATCAAAACTCTTACTTCTCTGAAGCCTGTCAGTATTTTCACAAGATTTCCATTAAGTTTCATTTTACATACACATGCACATGTTCACATACCCATAATCATCCTTCTTTGTAGTATATAGAGACGAACCACATCGTTACCCTCTTCTGCTCAAATAAATGTCTTCCCCTACAAATGCTAAGGACTAAAATGATCCACAAAAAGTAGAAATTTGGCATAATCAGCATTGACTTCCTCAACAGTAACATATATGACATAAACACATTAGGTAGAGACTGGATGCCCAAAGGCCAATCCGTCCTCATGTCTTCCTGGCATTTCTCATGCCTTTCCTGTCACCCACCCCACCTAGGTTCCACGTTTCCACAAAAGTTCCATGAAGATTCAGGAAAAAACAAAAAGGGAGGAAAACTCATTTCATTAAATTTACATAGCATCCTTCTTCCCAGGGTTCAAAATTAAATAAAACCAAAAGAAGAAAACCAGAAAGACAAAAGCACTTTTGTCCAAGGCGGCAAAACACAAGGCCAATTTAACTGCCATTATGAACCAACTTATACTAAAATAGTATTTCCTGGAATGTGTATAAATTAAAAAACAAAACAAAATGTTCACGGTTACTTTTACTTTCAGGGTTGGGAACTGAATCCCACAAACAGCAGCTAAACCTCAAAAAAATCGTAATTCCCTAATTATTTCCAGATTAAAACATTTCTCTTGAACATGTGTTTCTGCTGTTCTTTGGAGTGAGGGTAGGGCAGAGCTGGAGTACAGTATAACACAGAAACAACAAGTACACTAAGAGCCATCAAACCCTTCTCCCCAAAATTGTTTATCTCTTCCAGACTCCTATTAACACTTACTCTCCTGGCTTAGTTTTAATTCCACCTCTTGGCCCTCTTGGCCGTTTCTACCCTACTCACTTATTCTCTACTCATCCTCATTCTCTGAAATGATAGTCAAAATAGTACTTTCATGCTAAAGCATTTTCTTACATATTTCCAGATATTCCAACTTGCTATGATCTCCCACTTCTTTAAACCAGAAGGTATTACCACTTCTAGAGTGCATACCTATTTCTGCCCCCATATTTATCACATACAACTTATATATGATTTAGTTAGCATCCTCAAACTTAGAAAATGATTCTCAGAGCCCAGCAAAAATCCTCACTACAGAAGGTAATCAATATTTATTGAAAAATACATGTACCCCCTTGATACAACTGTCATAAAAGTTTTCAATGTGCACTTAATTTGATAACGTCTCTTCCATCTTTCTGTTTTGAAAACAGTTTTTTTTTGAGACGGAGTCTCGCTCTATTGCCCAGGCTGGAGTGCAGTGGCCGGATCTCAGCTCACTGCAAGCTCCGCCTCCCGGGTTTACGCCATTCTCCTGCCTCAGCCTCCCGAGTAGCTGGGACTACAGGCGCCCGCCACTAGTTTTTGTATTTTTTAGTAGAGACGGGGTTTCACCGTGTTAGCCAGGATGGTCTCGATCTCCTGACCTCGTGATCCGCCCGTCTCGGCCTCCCAAAGTGCTGGGATTACAGGCTTGAGCCACCGTGCCCGGCCGAAGTCACATTTCCTGATTCCTGCCTTGACTCCTGATCTCTTTCCACACACGCAAATACAAGTTCAGCATCCCAAACTCAAGATCCAAAAAGTTTCCAAAATCGGAAACTTTCTGGGTGTCAACATGACACTCAAAGGGAATGTTTATTGGAGCATTTTGGGTTTCAGATTTGGGATTTTCAACTGGTAAGTACAGCTGATCCTCTGTATCCATGGATTCAATCAATCAAACAGCAAAAATATTTAAAAATGATGTCTGTACTGAATATGTACAGACTTTTCTTCTCATTATTCCCTAAGCAATACAGTATAACAACTATTTACATAGTATTTACACTATATTAGGTGTTATAAATAATCTAGAGATGACAAAGTATACAGGAGGATATGCATAGATTACACACAAATACTATCCCATCTTATATCAGGGATTTGAGCAATGTCAGATTTGGTATCCACAGAAGTTCGTGGAACAAGGCATCCAAGAATACTGAGGGATAACTGTATAATGCAAAGATTCCAAAATCTAAAACACTTCTGGTCTCAAACATTTCAGATCAGAGAGACTCTACCTGCAACAGCTTTCAGTTCTATAAATCAACAGCACACCTAGTTGTATGAATACATATGTGGCTAAGGTTCAAAGTACTTTAAAAGTATTAAGTCCCAGACAAAGATGAGATAGTACAACCTGATCCAAGGGTCACACTTGACAGCAAGAACTGGAGTCAAAGGATCATCACTGTAACCCATCAACATAGGTACAGTTCACAGTATTAGGAGAAGTCATGAAGTAACATACATACAAGACACACACAAATTTCACCTCTAACCAGGAATCCTGTGATAGAATTCATTAAACCTATTCTCACTCAACTATCCCCAGTGGCTTATGAATCAATCCTAAAGGCATCAGACACAAGACTGTCACAATTACAAATTTCTAATCTGCTAAGAAGTCTTGAGTTTTGAGGAAGAAACTAGTGCCAATTCATTAAAAAGGAAGGCAGAAAAATGGAAAACCAGAAGTCTTTCACTGCTGCTCTATCCCCGTAACCTAGAACAATACCTAGGACATCACAGGAAACCAATGTCTATTTACTAATTAAAGGCTATGAAAACCTCTTGGTGTTTATTAAAGTGAACTCATAGTATTGACATTATTTTCTCATTATCCTCGTAGGGCATTTGACCACATTTTGGAACCAAGTTTAAAATCTTTCACAGGCAAAAAAAAAAAAAAGTATATAATAACATGCTTTAAATACCATGACAAATATAATTAAATACTTGCTCTCACTGAATTCAAAATCTCTAGTCCCCTCAAGGTGAAGTTACTCTTTTTCCAGTTTTCATTATTTCTCTCTCTTTTTTTTTTGTATTTTTAGTAGAGATGGGCTTTCACTGTGTTAGCCAGGATGGTCTCGATCTCTTGACCTCATGATCCACCCGCCTCGGCCTCCCAAAGTGCTGGGATTACAGGTGTGAGCCACAGCGCCCGGCCCCATTATTTCTCTTTAACATCAATTTCTACACCAGATTTCCTCCACTTGTGCCACTACTCGCCCATCTAAATGTGCACATGTGTACTCAAGCATTCAATGAATTGCTTATATGTACTAGTCAGCATGGAGAAGCAGAGGAAACCCAGCCTTCGGAGTGATATGAACCTGACTCCTTGCTTTTAACCAATTACTAAGCCTTGTGACCTTGGGAAGTCAATCATTATGTCTAGTACTCCTGTTTCCTAACTGTAAAATGTGAAGGATTATTGTGTACATAAAAGCATAATACCAAAAATAGGCACTAAGTGATTGTTAGTTTCCTTCCTCTCCTACAGTAGTACCCTGACTTTGGAAACTAACCCTCCAGCAACTGAAAGCATTCTCAGAATATACTGTCCCTAAAAAGAGGACAGAATGAAGGGAAAAAGAGAAGAAAAGGAGAGAGGAAGAGAAAAGGCAAAAATTTTTAAAATACTTTGGGTCCTGGTCTAAAAGTCACCACAATAATTCAAGTAAATTAGCATAATCCAGAGAGACAAGAACTTTTTCTATTTTTACTACACCAAAAAGCTCATAATAAAATTTAAAAGTATTAAATAATAAATGAAAGTAATCCTTCCCTTCCTCCATCCCATCCCATCCCTCAGAAATAATCGTTGTTAGTACTCTGGTGTGCATACATATACTTATACATACATACATATATATTTTTGTTGCCAAAATTTTGCTGCAGATATTTGGAAAATAAAGAGTAGCATAAAGAAGAAAAATATATAACCTATACAACCGTCAAAAATTTTAAGCCACAAATAAGTTTCCACAACTAAATTTACATTGTAAACCACATGATGGAGAAAAAAAGGTCTTTGCAATAAATATGGTACAAGGACAACTGAATATCCACTATCCACATGCAATATCAAATTAGATTCCTATCTCACACCACACAGAAAATTAAAGTGGATCAAAGACCTAATTAAATGTAAGCACTGAAACTATAAAACTCCTGGAAAGAAGCATAGGAGTAATTTCTTCATGAACTTGGGTTAGGCCATGATTTCTTATGCTGTGACACACAAAAAGCAAAACAAACAAACAAAAAAACATAATTTGGACTATACCAAAATTTAAAACTTCTGTAAATAATAAGAAAATGAAAATACAATCCTCAGAATGGAAGAAAATATCTGAAAATCATCTATTTGACAAAAGACTGGTCTCCAGAATATATACAAAAAATACAATTCAACAATTTTTAAAAACCAAATAACTTTAGAAACGAGCAAAGGATCTAAATAGATATTTCTCCAAAGATATACAAATGACCAATTAAGCACCTGAAACAATTATCAGCATCATTAGCCATTAGAGAAATTAAAATCAAAACCACAATGAGATATCACTTCACACTGACTAGCATGGCTATAATTAAAAGACAATCAGAAGTATTGGAAGAATGTGGAGACAGTGGAAGCTGCATATATTGCTCAGGGTAATATAAAATGGTTCAGCCTCTTTGGAAAACAGGCAGTTCCTCAAAAAGTTAAACACAGGGCTACTCTATGTGTTAAATGTTGAGGATGCATGAGGATCAGAAATTCAGATAAAGCACTCTCAGAACAGTGATTGATCCTGAGTGTTTAAAAAAAAAAAAAAGTATATAATAACATGCTTTAAATACCATGACAAATATAATGAAATACTTGCTCTCACTGAATTCAAACTCTCTAGTCCCCTCAAGGTGAAGTTACTCTTTTTCCAGTTTCAATTATTTCTCTTTAACATCAATTTCTACACCAGATTTCCTCCACCTGTGCCACTACTTGCCCATCTAAATGTGCACATGTGTACTCAAGCATTCAATGAATTGCTTATATGTACTAGTCAGCATGGAGAAGCAGAGGAAACCCAGCCTTCGGAGTGATATGAACCTGACTCCTTGCTTTTAACCAATTACTAAGCCTTGTGACCTTGGGAAGTCAATCATTATGTCTAGTACTCCTGTTTCCTAACTGTAAAATGTGAAGGATTATTGTGTACATAAAAGCATAATACCAAAAATAGGCACTAAGTGATTGTTAGTTTCCTTCCCTCTCCTACAGTAGTACCCTGACTTTGGAAACTAACCCTCCAGCAACTGAAAGCATTCTCAGAATATACTCTCCCTAAAAAAAGAGGACAGAATGAAGGGGAAAAAAAGAGAAGAAAAAGGAGAGAGGGAAGAGAAAAGGCAAAAATTTTTAAAAATACTTTGGGTCCTGGTCTAAAAGTCACCACAATAATTCAAGTAAATTAGCATAATCCAGAGAGACAAGAACTTTTTCTATTTTTTACTACACCAAAAAAGCTCATAATAAAATTTAAAAGTATTAAATAATAAATGAAAGTAATCCCTTCCCCTTCCTCCATCCCATCCCATCCCTCAGAAATAATCGTTGTTAGTACTCTGGTGTGCATACATATACTTATACATACATACATATATATTTTTGTTGCCAAAATTTTGCTGCAGATATTTGGAAAATAAAGAGTAGCATAAAGAAGAAAAATATATAACCTATACAACCGTCAAAAATTTTAAGCCACAAATAAGTTTCCACAACTAAATTTACGTTGTAAACCACATGATGGAGAAAAAAAGGTCTTTGCAATAAATATGGTACAAGGACAACTGGATATCCACTATCCACATGCAAAATCAAATTAGATTCCTACCTCACACCACACAGAAAATTAAAGTGGATCAAAGCCCTACTTAAATGTAAGCACTGAAACTATAAAACTCCTGGAAAGAAGCATAGGAGTAATTTCTTCATGAACTTGGGTTAGGCAATGATTTCTTATGCTGTGACACACAAAAAGCAAAACAAACAAACAAAAAAACATAATTTGGACTATATCAAAATTTAAAACTTCTGTAAATAATAAGAAAATAAAAATACAATCCTCAGAATGGAAGAAAATATCTGAAAATCATCTATTTGACAAAAGACTGGTCTCCAGAATATATACAAAAAATACAATTCAACAATTTTTAAAAACCAAATAACTTTAGAAACGAGCAAAGGATCTAAATAGATATTTCTCCAAAGATATACAAATGACCAATTAAGCACCTGAAACAATTATCAGCATCATTAGCCATTAGAGAAATTAAAATCAAAACCACAATGAGATATCACTTCACACTGACTAGCATGGCTATAATTAAAAAGACAATCAGAAGTACTGGAAGAATGTGGAGACAGTGGAAGCTGCATATATTGCTCAGGGTAATATAAAATGGTTCAGCCTCTTTGGAAAACAGGCAGTTCCTCAAAAAGTTAAACACAGGGCTACTCTATGTGTTAAATGTTGAGAATGCATGAGGGATCAGAAATTCAGATAAAGCACTCTCAGAACAGTGATTGATCCTGAGTGTTTAAAAAAAAAAAAAAGACAATGTACTCAACAATTAACTAAAGTACTTGTATTTCTCTTTACAAAACTAAGTTATGTAAGAACTAAACATTTTAAATTGAAAATTGTTTATCTGGTTCTTTGAACTGAAAATCCCTTTATATTCCCACCTGTGAATGTACACAAGGTGAAGCAAATGCATTAAACCCAGTAGGTCTTAAGATAGGAAGCATTTACACTCAGAGGTTATCCCACAGAGCAAAATCCATCCTGAAGACTGAATCATTTCACAGAACCCTAGATTTAGATAAACTTGGAGACAGGAGAGCAGCTGAAGAACCCTTCTCTTTCCTCAAGGTGTCTATACATCTAAATCAACTTCACTGGGGGACCATAGGGGCTGCTTAAGGGTCTAAGACAAATAAATTCTTCTATGCAATACTTTACATTTATTTACAAAGGGTCTACCTTACACTAAGTTCAAAATATTCCACTAAGGTACTGCAGAAAATCTGGGTGCGAAATAAGAAGACAATGAGAGCACGTACACTCATAAAAGGAATTAAAAAGTACAAAATGCCCAAGAATGCAATATCCTCACACACACAAAAAATCTTAAATGAATATAGTAAAACTTGGGCAACCCATATTCTGAAGAGATATTCTTTACAAATTAACCTGTATGTTTTATGCAACTTTCAAGTCCCAAAGAAAGTAATACAAAAATAAGTGGTTTTGAGATACTAGTCAACTTTTCAGGAAAGAGGGTTAGAGGACTGACTGACTTCCTTGTATCATGAAACAAAACAATGCTCTGATGAATTAAAGGGTAGTTTCTTTTTTCTTCCTTTCTCTTTTTTTGAGAAAAGTCTCACTCTGTGTGCCCAGGCTGGAGTACAGTGGCACGACCTGGGCTCACTGCATCCTCCACTTCCCAGGTTCAAGTGATTCTCCTGTCTCAGCCTCCCGAGCAGCTGGAATTACAGGTGTGCACCATCAAACCTGGCTAATTTTTTTTGTATTTTAGTAGAGACAAAGTTTACACTATATTGGTAAAAGGGTAGTTTCTAAAAACAAAAATACATACAAGGAAATTTAAAATTCTCCTATTAGTGTGTGGAAGGATGAAGAATTTCCACTATTTTAGGTTGAGAAATAAAGCTAAAAGCAAAAGATCAACATACAAAAATTTAAACAATTTATAATTTCTATCTTAACCAAGTTTGACTCCAATATTTTCACCAAAGGATAAATAGTTCTGCTTCAAAGAATCATAAAACATTACTTTTAAAAACATTACAATAGTCTGGCACAGCGGCTCATGCCTGTAATCACAGCACTTTGGGAGGCCAAGGCAGGAGGATTGCTTGAGCCCAGGAGTTTGAGACCAGCCTGGGCAACACAGCAAAACCCCATCTCTACAAAGAAAAAAAAATTTTAATAAGGTGGGCATGGGGCACTCCTGTGGTCCCAGCTACTTGGGAGGACCACTTGAGTCCTGGAGGTTGAAGCTGCAGTGAGCTATGACTGTGCCACTGCACTCCAGCCTGGGCAACAGAGCAAGACTGTATCAAAACAAGACAAAACAAAACATTACAACATATGAGAATGTTCAACTTCACTAATACTTTCCCAATGCAAATTTAAGTAATGATAGTATTTTTTATTGATGAGTTTAGCAAATATTTTTAAAGGATCCTCCATGCTAACTGGAGTGTGGTTAAACAAAAAACCTATTACAGTACTGGTATGACTACAACTGGGAATCTTGGAAAGCAACCTAACAAGACATATCTGTAATCTTCTGAATTGTTCACATTTTTATTCTTAGATTCATACAATTACAAATACAAAAAGCAAAGCCTATGTGCACAAACAGCAAGCATCAGAAAGTCCATGAAAAGAATAGTACAAGTATATAGTAAAGGAATTAACTTATACTTTGCTTTTCATACTATGTTCAATCCAACAGATTTCTAAATATGGCAAGTTTCTAAAAATCCAACTCTTTAAGTACACTGTAAAGACATTTATGCACACAGCTAAAATATACCCAAACTAAGAAGTCCTCAAAGGCCGTAAGATACACTAAAAATATAATACCTCCCAGTGAAATAACGGGAAAAGCAGAAGTCAGGTGAGAATATTTACATATATGTACCCACACAACAGTTCTGTAGAAGTCATTATCTTCTTTGGGAGGCCGAGGCAAGTGCATCACCTGAAGTCAGGAGTTCAAGACCACCCTGGTCAACATGGTGAAACCCCCTCTCTACTAAATACACAAGAATCAGCCAGGCCTGGTGGCAGGCACCTGTAATCCCAGCTGCTCAGGAGGCTGAGGCAGGAGAATCAGTTGAACCCAGGAGGCAGAGGTTGCAGTGAGCTGAGATCGCGCCATTGTGCTCCAGCCTGGGTAACAAGAGCAAAACTTAGTCTCAAAAAAAAAAAAAAAAAAAGAGGTCATTATCTTCCCAGTAGAAGAGATGAGAAAATTTGAGGTCCAGATTGGTTGAGTGATATCCCAGGACCACAGAGCTAGTAAAATTATGGAGCTAGAACTCGAAGTCTGATTCCAAATCACATGCTTCCTATGCCACCCCAAACAAAGGGAGTATTTTCTACAGTGGCATTACAACAGACCAAGTAACATTAGAGGTAAAACACGTTTTACATGTCTGTGGCTCTTTGTTTTTTACAAGGAGTTTTTATTACTTTGTCATTGGGGGAAAAAAATGAAAATTTTAATTAGGTCAAGGAAGGATATAACTATGCTACTTACTATCATTTTGAAGGAAGGGAAGGTATATCTTCTAAGTCCTGTGTAGTTTCAAAATTCCCATTACTTGCGAGACTAGGTGAGACTGCACACTGTTAGACTTCCTACCGTGTGCCAAAACTCTAGGGATAATCAAGAAATGTTTGTTGAATGAACAAACGCTAATTTAAAATAGAAAAACAAAGTCCAGATTTCCTCCTGAGTACAAGATGCCTGTAACAACAAACTTCTGAAATACCAGTAGTCTACTAATGACATATTCAAATTTAAGCCACAGAAAGTTGAACCAACTCTGCCAATTTCTGGGACTCTCTAAATGAACTCTTAATACAAAAACACATACTCAGACTCAGCATTTTTTCTAATCATTTACAAAAGTAAAAGGACATCAGGACAAGTTCTGGTGAAATTTTATAAACAGCCATGAACTGCCAGGTGTACACCACCAGGAATATAACCTGTATATGACAGGGTACTATGTGGAAATCGGAGACATCTCCCTTCACCAAAAAGATTATATCCAGGGGATGGATACTACACAATTTAAAAAAAAAATCTGAAAAATGGAATGGGATTAAGATCCTTTAGAATAGGCTAGTGGTGATGATTTTGCTTTTACAGCCCCCTCCTCACAAACGAATGATAATGACACTGCCCTTAGCTTTCTATGTGCAAAGAGAGTATTAACCTTCCCAGGCCAAACTTATGACTACACCTTTTCTACACAAAATGGAAGGCACTTCTAACTCCCCAGATTACCTCACATTACTTGGATGCCATACAATAAGATGATAAAGTATCAAGATATATATTAATTTTTAAAAGTTCACCAGGAGTTGGATATTCTAAATTGGGTTTCTGATTCTTATCAGTGAGAATGAAGTCAAGCTCCTTATTTGGTGGTAAGAGGAGATGTGGCTACAAATAATTCTTTTAGGATTGACAGACAAGTACTATGTAAGTTCTATCATCTCATCCAAAAACTTGCTTCTTATATTCTGCTTTTAACCCAATCTACACAATGAAAAGTCACGGAGACTGGTTTTGCATGAAAGCAAAGGACTTTTCTAGTATGACTTCAGAGCATGCCATGCTTTTAAGTCCTTGTTCAACCACCTACTGTCATTTTCCAACTCACTATGCGCCCATCCCATATTTCAACTACAGGTATACCTCCTGGCCCTTTCTATTTCATAAGCTTCTTTGGAAGACAAATCTACTGATTTATGTAATAAACTTTCTATCTCTATTTAACCAATTTGATAATTTAATATCTGGAGATAATTGTAAATTTCCCAAAACGTCTTCATCAAGAATTTTGGAAAAAGAGCTATCTAGAAAACTTATCTTCCTGAAAACACTGTTGTGCTAAACTGAAACACAGCTTTTTCTCAGGAGCTAAGCAGCTACTTGGGTCTACATTTTCATGCACTAAATAGTTTTATAAGATCATTTTTAAAAACAAAAAAATCCCAGAAAGAACTGTCAAGCTAGAACAGCTTACAAAACCCTTCTGTTATGAACTAGGAAATCAAACAACAAAACTCACGTGAAGCGTAGACTGGGCGCAGTGGCTCAAGCCTGTAATCCCCGCACTTTGGGAGGCCGAGACGGGCAGATCACGAGGTCAGGAGATCGAGACCATTCTGGCTAACCCGGTGAAGCCCCGTCTCTACTAAAAAAAATACGAAAACACTAGCCGGGCGAGGTGGCAGGCGCCTGTAGTCCCAGCTACTCCGGAGGCTGAGGCAGGAGAATGGCGGGAGCCCGGGAGGCGGAGCTTGCAGTGAGCCGAGATCTGGCCACTGCACTCCAGCCTGGGCGACAGAGCGAGACTCCGTTTCAAAAAACAAACAAGCAAACAAACAAACAAACAAACTCACGTGAAGCGTATCTAAACGAACATAAGCTCGAAGAAATGAGCGTGGAAGTCTCCATCCATACTAGCTTTTCCTTGTTTTTTCTTCCTGAGACGAGTGACTCCTGTCACCCAGGCTGGAGTGTAGTGACGCAATCCCGATTCACTGCAACCTCCACCTCCTGAGTTAAAGGGATTCTCCTGCCTCAGCCTCCCATGTAGCTGGGACTACAGGAACCCACCATGACACTCAGCTATTTTTTGTATTTTTAGAAGAGACAGGGTTTCACCATGTTGGCCAGGCTGGTCTCAAACTCCTGACCTCAAGTGATCCTCCCACCTTGACCCCCTCAAAGTGCTGGGATTACAGGCGTGAGCCACCGCACCAGGCCATACTAGCTTTTCTGAAGCCTCTTTACTCATTCTTTTGTTCTCTACTCTAGCAGCTAAAGACATCTCAAGACTAAACTGTGAAAAGCACTAAAATAAATGCATCATTCATCTGTGACCTTCTGAGAATACCACCACCTCATATTTGAATAGGCGTCTAGTTATCATGAGAACCTTCACGCACTCATTTGATCCTCTTTAAAAATCACAGGAAACAGGGCAAGCCATGTTATCAGCTCTATTTACAGAGAGGGAAATCAATTTGAAAAGGTTACATAGCTTAATCAAGATTACAAAGTGACTAACTGGCCAAGCTGGTACCCAGTCTTATGACAGTCCAGGGCTCTTTCCTCTACACTGATCCTAAATTGAAAAAAAAAATAATTTTTTTTTGGGACTGCTCCTGCAGTGTAGGGCTACCCCATTGGCAGAGAGTAGCTGAAAACTTCTGTATCTCTCTATCACAAGAAGTGGACAGGCCTAAAAGGTTTCACATTTAGATGTTTCTTTTTTTGAAAAAGGTGAAGATCTGCCTGGCCACAGTGGTGCACATCCTTAGGTAGTCCCAGCTACTTGGGAGGCTGAGACAGAAGAATTCCTTGAGACCAGGAAGTGGAGGGTGGAGTGGGCAGAGATCATACCACTAACCCCTCCAGCCTGGGTGACAGAGTGAGACTCTATCTTAACAAAAAAAAAAAGAGAGAGAGAGAAAGATCTCAACTGATAAGATACTACGTAATCACATTATCTCTTGCTTGACCAACTTAAAAAATATTTCAAAATGTTTATAAAAATCAAAATGGGTCAGCACTGGAAGAAGCTGTAAGTAAAATTTAGGTGTTCTCCACATGAGACAACTGCTATTAATAGAAGACTATGTGGCAGTATTTTCTCCAAGTTTGTTACAAAGATCAAAGAGAAAGGCCTAGGAATCTGAATTTTTAAGTACTAGGTTGTTGATGAATATAAAATTTAAAGATGTATGTTCAGGGTAGAAATAACCTTGGCCTTGGTAGCTGTGGAACTTGTGTGGTTACTTGCTCTGGGCCCTGGTTTTCCCAATGGTAAAACAGAGGAGGTAGGGACACAAACATCCTACTTCACAGAAAAGTTATAAGACTTCAAAGGCGATGGTTTATGAAAAGTGATTAACACAGTTTTGACACACAGTAAGCAATAAACAGCTTTTTATTCCACTGTGGTGAAATTTTATTTCTATTTAACAGTTCTGACATTAGCAAATAGTGTACCAAACAGACAAGCTAATATATCATTACATGATTCTTCTCAACAACTGTTCCCTCCAAAGAAAGCAGTTTTTAAGACCGCCACTCCCATGATTTGAAGAGAAGTGGGAGAGGACGAACATAAATCAGTTGTGTCACATCTTAAGGATTAGAATTTAAACATTAAGGCCGGGCAGGGTGGCTCAAGCCTGTAATCCCAGGACTTTGGAAGGCCAAAGTGGGCGGATCACTTGAGTTCAGGAGTTCGCAACCAGTGTGGGCAAGGTGGCAAGATCCTGTCTCTACAAAAAACAGAAAAATTAGCCAGACGTGGTAGCATGCACCTGTAGTCCCAGCTACTTGGGAGGCTGAGACAGAAGAATTCCTTGAGACCAGGAAGTGGAGGGTGTAGTGGGCAGAGATCATACCACTAACCCCTCCAGCCTGGGTGACAGAGTGAGACTCTATCTTAAAAAAAAAAGAGAGAGAGAGAGAGAGAAAGATCTCAACTGATAAGATACTACGTAATCACATTATCTCTTGCTTGACCAACTTAACAAATATTTCAAAATGTTTTAAAAATCAAAATGGGTCAGCATTGGAAGAAGCTGTAAGTAAAATTTAGGTGTTCTCCACATGAGACAACTGCTATTAATAGAAGACTACGTGACGGTATTTTCTCCAAGTTTGGTACAAAGATCAAAAAGAGAGAAAGGCCTAGGAATCTGAATATTTAAGTACTAGGTTGTTGATGAATATACAATTTAAAGATGTGTGTTCAGGGTAGAAATAACCTTGGCCTTGGTAGCTGTGGAACTTGTGTGGTTACTTGCTCTGGGCCCTGGTTTTCCCAATGGTAAAACAGAGGAGGTAGGGATACAAACATCCCACTTCATAGAAAAGTTATAAGACTTCAAAGGCGATGGTTTATGAAAAGTGATTAGCACAGTTTTGACACACAGGAAGCAATAAACAGCTTATTTTTATTCCACTGTGGTGGAAATTTTATTTCTATTTAACAGTTCTGACAGCAAATAGTGTACCAAACAGACAAGCTAATACATCATTACATGATTCTTCTCAACAACTGTTCCCTCAAAAGAAAGCAGTTTTTAAGACCGCCAGTCCCATGATTTGAAGAGAACTGGGAGAGGACGAACATAAATCAGTTGTGTCACATCTTAAGGATTAGAATTTAAACATTAAGGCCGGGCAGGGTGGCTCAAGCCTGTAATCCCAGGACTTTGGAAGGCCAAGGTGGGCGGATCACTTGAGTTCAGGAGTTCGCAACCAGTGTGGGCAAGGTGGCAAGATCCTGTCTCCACAAAAACAGAAAAATTAGCCAGACGTGGTAGCATGCACCTGTAGTCCCAGCTACTCGGGAGGCTGAGGCAGAAGAATGGCGGGAGCCGGAGGCGGAGCTTGCAGTGAGCCGAGATCTGGCCACTGCACTCCAGCCTGGGCGACAGAGCGAGACTCGTTTCAAAAACAAACAAGCAAACAAACAAACAAACAAACTCACGTGAAGCGATCTAAACGAACATAAGCTCAAGAAATGAGCGTGGAAGTCTCCATCCATACTAGCTTTTCCTTGTTTTTCTTCCTGAGACGAGTGACTCCTGTCACCCAGGCTGGAGTGTAGTGACGCAATCCCGATTCACTGCAACCTCCACCTCCTGAGTTAAAGGGATTCTCCTGCCTCAGCCTCCCATGTAGCTGGGACTACAGGAACCCACCATGACACTCAGCTATTTTTGTATTTTTAGAAGAGACAGGGTTTCACCATGTTGGCCAGGCTGGTCTCAAACTCCTGACCTCAAGTGATCCTCCCACCTTGACCCCTCAAAGTGCTGGGATTACAGGCGTGAGCCACCGCACCAGGCCATACTAGCTTTTCTGAAGCCTCTTTACTCATTCTTTTGTTCTCTACTCTAGCAGCTAAAGACATCTCAAGACTAAACTGTGAAAAGCACTAAAATAAATGCATCATTCATCTGTGACCTTCTGAGAATACCACCACCTCATATTTGAATAGGCGTCTAGTTATCATGAGAACTTTCATGCACTCATTTGATCCTCTTTAAAAACCACAGGAAACAGGGCAAGCCATGTTATCAGCTCTATTTACAGAGAGGGAAATCAATTTGAAAAGGTTACATAGCTTAATCAAGGTTACAAAGTGACTAACTGGCCAAGCTGGTACCCAGTCTTATGACAGTCTAGGGCTCTTTCCTCTACACTGATCCTAAATTGAAAAAAATAATTTTTTTTTTTGGACTGCTCCTGCAGTGTAGGGCTACCCCATTGGCAGAGAGTAGCTGAAAACTTCTGTATCTCTCTATCACAAGAAGTGGACAGGCCTAAAAGGTTTCACATTTAGATGTTTCTTTTTTTTGAAAAAGGTGAAGATCTGCCTGGCCACAGTGGTGCACATCCTTAGGTAGTCCCAGCTACACAGGAGGCTGAGGCAGAAGAACTGCTTGAGCCCAGCCTGAGCAACACAGTGAGACTCCATCACTAAAAATAAGAAAACAAATAAATCATACAAAAATTAAAAATTTTAAAAAGGGGTAAAGGTCCAATGAATTGACTAAGAAATGTGTTGTTGCAAATCAGAATGACCTTGAAAAACCATAGTACTTGCATGCAAAAATATGGATCCGATTTAAAAAGTGAATATGCTTAAAACACAACAGAAAAATCAACCAATATATGTATTTCATATTACTGGTTTAAAATTTCTGAATATGCTGTAAAGAGAAAGAGGTGAAAAACGTCAACTAGACTGGGCGTGGTGGCTCATGCCTGTAATCCCAGGACTTTGGAAGGCCAAAGTGGGCGGATCACTTGAGTTCAGGAGTTCGCAACCAGTGTGGGCAAGGTGGCAAGATCCTGTCTCTACAAAAAAACAGAAAAATTAGCCAGACGTGGTAGCATGCACCTGTAGTCCCAGCTACTTGGGAGGCTGAGACAGAAGAATTCCTTGAGACCAGGAAGTGGAGGGTGTAGTGGGCAGAGATCATACCACTAACCCCTCCAGCCTGGGTGACAGAGTGAGACTCTGAACGGGAAACTGAGTCCACGCCCACATTTGATGGTGGGTGAACAGGAAACTGAGTCCACGCCCACATTTGATGGTGGGTGAGAAGAGGAAACTGAGTCCACATTTGATGGTGTGAGAACGGGAAACTGAGTCCACGTCACATTTGATGGTGGTGAGAACAGGGAAACTGAGTCCACGTCACATTTGATGGTGGTGAGAATGGGAAACTGAGTCCACGTCCATTTGATGGTGGGTGAGAATGGGAAACTGAGTCCAGTCCACATTTGATGGTGGGTGAGAACAGGGAAACTGAGTCCACGCCCACATTTGATGGTGGGTGAGAACAGAGGAAACTGAGTCCATGTCCACATTTGATGGGTGAGAACAGGGAAACTGAGTCCACGCCCACATTTGATGGTGGGTGAGAACGGGAAACTGAGTCCACGCCCACATTTGATGGTGGTGAGAACGGGAAACTGAGTCCATGTCCACATTTGATGGTGGTGAGAACAGGGAAACTGAGTCCACGCCCACATTTGATGGTGGTGAGAACGGGAAACTGAGTCCACGCCCACATTTGATGGTGGGTGAAACAGGGAAACTGAGTCCATCCACATTTGATGGTGGTGAGAACGGGAAACTGAGTCCACGCCCACATTTGATGGTGGGTGAGAAGAGGAAACTGAGTCCACGTCCACATTTGATGGTGGGTGAGAAGGGGAAACTGAGTCCATGTCCACATTTGATGGTGGGTGAGAACAGAGGAAACTGAGTCCACATCCACATTTGATGGTGAGAACAGGGAAACTGAGTCCACGCCACATTTGATGGTGGGTGAGAACAGGGGAAACTGAGTCCATCCACATTTGATGGTGGGCAAGAACGGGAAACTGAGTCCACGCCACATTTGATGGTGGGTGAGA
>DAKLCV010000127.1:0-18333 GCA_030247045.1 Colobus guereza
TTCATAGATAGGTCTCCAGTCTGTGTGAACAGATTGCAGGGTGCCAGGGTGGGAGCTAAGACCCAGGCAAGGCTTTGCAGAGTCCCAGGAGAGGTGCTGCAGCCCGGACTGGTGTGTGGGTGGAGAGGCGGCCAATGCATTTCTCTGCTGTTTTCTCCCGCTGAGTTTGGTTCCTCATGGAGGCGGATGGCAGACATTTCGCTCTGGGACCTGATGCCTATGCATCCGAAAGACTTCCCAGGTGACTGGATCTAAGAACCACCGTCTGCCTTTGAGTAGAGTTTCTACATACATAACATTCACCGATGGATAGAACATGGCCACAGCTCTAAAATCGCAGGGAGATTTAGTAGAAGAAAATAGAAGATCACAGCTGTCCCCATGGACTAAGCTGGCAAGTGACAACCCTCTAATTTCTCAGCTCACACCTAACGGTGTCTGTGTCTGGTGAAAGCTGCTTCAGCAGGGACAGTCAGAGAGCAGCATGGAGTGAGCTGGCTTGTGGGGTCATCTTTTCAGTCTCCTCCTTTGGGGCCTGGAAGAAGGGAGTGGCAGATGGCCAGGCCCCACCACAGGTCATCAAGTTCACCTCCAGGTGGCTGCCGTGGTGGGGTGGGGTGGGGCATGTTCACACCCACTCCGAGGGCACATCCCGGCTGCTGCACACCCTTCACTTCTGCAATGCTGGGACCGCATGCTCAGGCACAGTAGGGGCCTTGCTGCACTCACCCATCGGGTAGCTCTGGGATGGTGGGTGCACCCTGGGCTGGAGTGACTGTGACCACATCAAGCAGTCCGCCAGCGGAACCAAGTGGCGCATGTTCATCAAGTCCATGAGCGGCTACTGTGGCTACCTGGCCAACATTGGGGGCTTGCGGCCGGGCCGATGCTGTATACATTTTCGAAGAGCCCTTCAGCATCAGGGATCTGCAGGTATGTGACGGGGCTGGCTTTGTGGGACCGTCCCTTTGGATCCTGTCGGTGCTGCGGTTGAAACATCGTGTCTAGGGTGGTTTGATTCTCAAGGGGCATGGAGACGGAGGTGCTACAGAAAATGCCACGCTTGAAGCCCTTCGCATCGCCCAGGTGCCTCTCCCAAGTGTCAGGTGATGGCGGACGTGCCTGGTTGAGGACACCTTCTAGTCTCGTGTGTGAAACACAAGCTTGTTTTGATGTAGTCTGTTGTGTAGTTAATGTTTTCTCACTTCTGTCACAAACAATTTGAGTGCCTCCGCTGACAGTCACCACCCACGTCTGTGACTGGCTCTGAAGCTTGCTGCACCTTTTTAAATCTTGAGGCCTCTGATGCTACGTCTGCCTCTAAACTGAGACAGACACGGCCGTGGTTTCTTGGCATCTGTGGCTCTTTTAAGGAAGGGTGTCACCGACCCGGGTCTGCCCCTGCTTGACGGCACAACAGAATCCTAGGCCTGGACCCTGCAGTGTTCAAAGTTGCTAAACTCCATGCAGGATGACAGGCCTTGGTAGAAAAATGCAACTTGAACAATTGTCTTTAGTTAGTTATATAAATAAATATATAATATTATATATTGCTCTGCAACCAAGGCTGGAGCGCAGTGGCGTGATCTCGGCTCACTGCAACCTCCGATTCCCAGGTTCAAGCAATTCTCCTGCCTCAGATTCCCGAGTAGTTGGGAATACAGGTGCATGCCACCATGCCCTGAAAATTTTGTATTTTTAATAGAAATGGGGTTTCACCATGTTGGTCAGACTGGTCTCGAACTCCTGATCTCGTGATCTGCCCATCTTGGCCTTCCAAAGTGCTGGGATTACAGGCGTGAGCCACCGTGCCCGGCACCATTGTCTTTTAAAAGGTTAGGATGTGACTTGTTTCTGAGCCAAATAGATCAAGTAAAAAGGGCCTTGCTGTTGTCACTAATTATGTGACATGTGAATCACAATTTCTTCACTGTGTGAAATTAAATACTTGTGGAGTCATTCACTGCATCGCGATGTTTCTGTCAGCAGTGGGTCCCATAAGATGATACTGGAGCTGCCCCAAACAGGTGCACTGGTATTTATCTTTTATAGAAATATTATATATATTAAATATATATATATTATATACATATATATATGTTTTTTACTGTGCTTTTCTACATCTAGACATATTTAGATACACAACTGCCTGCAGTATTCAACAGTCCCAGAGATTCAGGTTTGTAGCCAGGAACAACAGGTGTGCGGCAGGCCCTGCCTCCTGGGTTTGTGAGTTAACTGTAGGATTTTTGCACAAGGCTCAAGTCACCTAGCAATGCATTTCTCAGAACATATCCCCTGTTATGTGACTCATGACTGTATTTCAGAAATCTGTCCAAAGATCCTGCCTCACCAGCATTCAAGCTGGCAAGAGTTTAAGAAGAGAAATTATGATTTGTTGTTGTTGTTGTTGAGATGGAGTCTCGCTCTGTCACCCAGGCTGGAGTGCAGTGGCACAATCTGAGCTCACTGCAACTTCAGCCTCCTGGGTTCAAGTAATTCTCCTGCCTCAGCCTCCCAAGTAGGTGGGACAACAGCACCCGCCACTATGTCCGGCTAATTTTTGTATTTTTAGTAGAGATGGTTTTTCACCATGTTGGCCAGGCTGGTCTCAAACTCCTGACCTCAGGCAATCTACCTGCCTTGGCCTCCTAAAGAGCTGGGATTACAGGCGTGAGCAACTGCACCCAGCCTCCTACTTTGTGAAATTCTGCGACCGTGCCCAGTGACAGATTGATTAGATGTAAAAAATCTCCATTTTCTTAGGATGAGTCATTAGAGAATTACGTCCCTCTTGTAATCCTTCCCAGATGATCTGATATAGGATGTTACTCTTTTCTAAGACAATCTGTTCCTTAAGAAATCTGTGTGAATGAGACTCTACAAAATTCTTTGGTCAAACACTGTTCATCAGGTCGTCACAGGAGATTCCATAGAAAAGCCACAGGTCACTCTTTTCCTCTGAGAGTGCCGAGAGAACATCATCATGAAAATAAACAAGCAGCAATAGAGCCATGAATGAGCACTAGGCCAGTCACGGAATTATCATCTTGAGAGGGACCGTGTTGATTCCGGAAGGCGTTTGAGTGGCCCCGTGAGAGCTGCACACCGTGCCCTGCGCTCGGCATTCATCACTGCAGACGTTCTCTCTGCGCCTAGGTGAGGCTCCCGAGACCCGAGCAGTGAAAGCTTGCAGCCTCCTTGGCCATGCTCACCACCATGCGTGGTTGGCACTTCCGCCCTGCAGGGCCTGGCACACAGTAGGTGCTTAGCATAAGTTTATTGTCTGATTAACAAAATGCTATTTACCAGTCCAGTGTGGAGCACCTGACGGAGAAAATGAAGACCACCATCCAGAGGGGCCTTGTGCTCAGGTGAGTGAGAGACCAGGGCTGATCTTACGGTCACCGTCACACCACGGTTCTTAGATTCTGGTCTGTGACTTTGGGCTGGATGAGTGGTAATTTCTTTGTGGCTGGAGTCACTACACACTGAGCAGATGCAGAAGAGAGTCGTGGTGCATTGTTCTAAAGACTTGCCCACATTTAGACAACTAAAATTTTTCCTTTATAGTCTTACTCTTTTAGATACCTTACAATAACTTCTCTAATTAGCATCTGATGTTTATGAAGGAAAAAGGAAATACAGTCATCCCTCTTAGCCTCAGGGAATGTGTCCAAAGACTCCAGTGGGTGCCTGAAACTGGGGATAGTACCCGCCCCTGTATACATGAGCGGGTACGGATAACCATCTGATAACCAAGGTGGCTACTGAGTGACTCAGGGCAGTCTCCACAGCATGGAGACTTTAGGGCACAGGGATGATTAGCGTTCTGGATGGGACAGAGCAAGACAGAACGAGATTTCATCACTCCCTGTTAGCTGGGCTTAGGTGAAATCAACATCCTGTGTCGGTTTGTTGTGTCGCATTTTATGTCGCATATGTTGTCACTATACAGCAAAACAATCTGGAGTATCGTATACACCCAGTTAGCTGGGAGACTTTTTTTTTTTTGAGACAGAGTCTTGCTCTGTTGCCCAGGCTGGAGTGCAGTGGCGCAATCTTGGCTCACTGCAACCTCCACCTCTTCCAGGTTCAAGAGATTCTCCTGCCTCAGCCTTCTGAGTAAATTGGAGCACAGGCGCCCACCACCATGCCCAACTAATTTTTATATTTTCAATAGAGATGAAGTTTCACCGCGTTGGCCAGGCTGGTCTCAAACTCCTGACCTCAGGTGATTTGCCCACCTTAGCCTCGCAAAGTGGTGGGATTACAGGCGTGATCTCCACCGTGCCCAGCCAAAACATCTAAACTTTTAAGTCATGCCAGACATCACTAGCTTTAGGATTCTTTTATTGGTGAGGTTTGAGTAATGGGGAATTTTAGGAACTGTCAGCTTTCACGAAAACAGTGACAACCCCATTACTTGGAAATGCTTATTCAAATTAAACACTTCATCAAGTTAAAACTGGAGCTTCCTAAGATTTAAAATGGATTATCAGACATGTAATATACTTGACACTCACCCCAAATCAGAATGACCTGGAATGACCTGCATGCGGGCACACGCCTGTTGTGAGCTGAGCCTGGGACACAGCGGTCCAGCATTCCTAACTCACACACTCCTTCCTCACAACCTCTTATTCTTTATACTTTTAAACCAGAGCCCGTGAATTTATTCCAGAGAGCTGATGAATCCCCTGAAATGATGATGAAATAGTAGGCGTATGTGTGATTTTGTTAAAGAATCCACAACGGTTATCAGATTCTTAAAGCTGTGACCCATCCCCACCCCACATGAGTTTATGAAATCCTGATTGAAGATTTAAAAATTTTGGAGACTGTTAGTTGACTCGTTCCATTTATTAAAATCCTCCTCTTACTGGGCAGGGGGACACTTGACACTTTTGTTTAACAGGCTGAGTTCAGGCTACAGGAAACACAGATTTTGTTTTGTTCTGTTCCAGCTATCCATAAAGACCTGGAAATTAAAACGTGAATTCTGTGAAATAGAAATCATCATTTCTATTGAACAGCAAAGTGTTACTGTATAACTGATATTTCATATGACTCTAACCACCAACAGGGTGGGGCACCCTCTCCATTTGATAGAAACTTTGGAATCAAAATCTCTGCCAGAGCTTTGGAGTGGATTACTGCAAAACTCAAGGAGGCCCAGTGCAGAGATAAGGGGTCCGGGAGGAGGCAGTCTGCCTTGGTGAAAATGCTGTCCTACTGGGGAGAAGTAGGGTGCTGGTTCCTTCTTCAGTACTGAGCTGCGTGTGATGTTCTAACTCGTACTGGTCTCTGAGCATTGCTATTTAACCAACCTTGGATTTCTGGGATAAGGTCAGCTTGGGCGTGGGTGATATGTTCTCTTTTATCACTGCTAGATTCAACCTGAAGTTTTTTGTGCAGGCTTTTTGCTCTGGAGATCCTGAGCATCAGCCCACAGTTTCCCTCACAGTTTAAGTGGGGCCTTCTATTTTTGGATGTTTGTTAGGAGAACCTCCTTGTGACTCCATCCATCAGAACTTCCAGTTTTGAGGAAGATTTGGCTGTTGAATGAATTGTTCATGTTTGTAGAACTATGCATGTTTTTCCTTAAATCAGTTTTGTAAGTTACATATTCTAACAAATCTTTAGATAAACTGAAAAGTTTAAAAAAAATGACATTTTGTATAATACTCTTGTTAATGGTTCCAACGTGGCTGGTCTCCACTCATTCCTGAGTGGCTATTTGTGCCAGCATCTTTCTCGCCCCCACCCCCTCAGCTTTCTTCAGTCATACCAGATGTGTGCTTTTATTAGGGCAAAGCATTATCACTGCCAATGTCCAACTTACAAGAATGATAGTCTACAAAAACAGTGATGTGAATAGTTTCAATCGGTTTGTCTTTTGAAGAACTGATTCTCTCTACATCAATTTCCTTTTGATAATTTAGCTATGGATGTTTCTTACACCTCAGTGTGTATATTCATGAGCATCAATTTCTTAAGGTAATTTCCCTATTCCACTATTTAGTGAAAAATTCTCTCCACTGAGAGGAAAAACAAAAGCTGCTTTCCAGGAAACCATCAGGGCGATCCTACAAGAGCAGAGCTGCACAAGTCCAGGCCGGGGCGCTGGCCACACTGTGCGGTTGTTGGCTGTTCTCGGCCGTTCTTGGCCTCCCCGAGGCTTCCAGGTCAGGTTCAGCATGGAATCTCACTTTTCATCTCGCCCCATGATTCTGCTCTCCCACCTGCCCATGTGACAGGGTGTTGTTAATCTTTTTTTAAATCTTTTATAGGAAAAAAATTGACCACTGATGAATCCATTTGTGTGCTGGGAATAAGCAAAAGAAATGTTATTTTTCAACCTGTGGCAGAGCTGAAGAAGCAAACGGATTTAGAGTAAATCGGAGTTTTATTGCCTTAGCAAACCCAGCCAATGTGAGTACAGGACAGGGGAATGGCCATTGCTGTTGCTTTTGGCAACTCATTCAGGGGTTTGAAGAACTAGCTTTTCTGAAGCTCAGTTAAAAACTATTAGGTCTTGGCCAGGCACGGTGGCTCACACCTATAATCCCAGCACTTTGGGAGGCCTAGGTGGGTGGATCACAAGGTCAAGAGAATCAAGACCAGTCTGGCCCACATGGTGAAACCCTGTCTCTACTAAAAATACGAAAATTAGCCGGGTGTGGTGGTATACACCTGTACTCCCAGCTACTCAGGAGGCTGAGGCAGGAGAAATCGCTTGAACCCAGGAGGCAGAGGTTGCAGTGAGCTGAGATTGCACCAGTGCTCTCCATCCTGGGGACAGAGTGAGACTCTGTCTCAAAAGAACAACAATAAGAAACCACCACTAGGTGTTTGGGAAGAATTTTTAGAAATATAAAAACAATGGTTTCATTTGACCCTGAAATTGGCTTTACCATCTAGTTCATTCAGCCGGCCCTACAAACCCCGTGTTTCTGGCAAGACCACTCACTGTGCTGGCTGCGGCATCTCTCAGCCTCACTGCTGTCCCCCTTCCCTCCACAGGCACAGGATTCCCAAAGAACAGTGGTGGCTCAAGCTGCGGCCCCTCATGAAGATCTTGCCCAAGTACAAGGCCAGCTACGACGTGTCGGACTCAGGCCAGCTAGAGCACGTGCAGCCCTGGAGCGTCTGACCCAGTCCTGCCTGCATGTGCCTACAACCTGGACTCACCATGGACCATCTGTTTTTGTAACACTTATTTATCAGCACTTGATGAAAGTATTATTGACATTAATACCTAACCAGCAAGCACCTGTCACCACCCATGTGCCCCACCAGCTCCAGTGCATGCTGTCTGTGGACTGTGTCTCATGCTTTCAAATGTGTGTATTAAATGTTTGCCTACAACTGTAACAGTCCTCCGTTTTAGTTTTTAAGTAGGAGATTAAAACCTCAATCTATGGGTGGCTACTAATGGTTTTCTCAGCACTTTTGTGGGCAAAGATTATAAAAATATTTTTAGTAGGGATCACTAAACTATGCACATCTCATAAAAGGAGAAAAAAGCCAGTTGTTTACACAGGCCAAAGGGAACGCCGTGTTTATTGTCATGTGTCAGTTTCCATCCACAGCAGCAGGCCAGGACCCTGGGCCTCGACCCCAGGCTCCTGCTCTCCTTAGAAAGTAAAGAGAACACATGAATCTTATCTACTAGGCCTCTTGATTGCAATCCTAGCTGCATGTTAAAACCACCAAGGTAGGGGTTCGAAAAATCTGATAGCCAGTTTCTCATCCAGTCAAGCCACGGTCCTCGCTGGGACCTAATTTGGAATTCTCTGATGACTCTTGCCAGAATAGACATGGGTGCGGGGTGACAGCCCTGCCACCCTCGTGGGCCCCTCTTGTAGGGACAGCATTTCTGCCTCTTAGCTCTAGTCTGCAAGAGACCACACTGTGCCTCAGAAGCGGGGTGGAGAGTATTAGGGAGAGGAGACCCCAAAAACAAGCTGTTTGGGAAATCAGAGTCCAACAGCCAAGAAGAGCTGGCATGGAGGCTTTCCTTTCTGGCTCTGTAAAGGCAGTGAGCGCTTACTCACCCCAGCCCACCTGCTTCTCAGGACTGCTTCCATCCAGGCGCCCGTTGAACTTCCGTCTGTTAGGAGGATGCTCCCACAGGGCCTGGGTGTGATCGAGTTTCATGAATCAGCACAGGCAGACATGGGGCACCTTTGTGTACATTTCCATTTTACTTCTTTTAGTAAAGGCCCTAAATGCTACTTAAAATAATGACTCAAGCAGAGGTTAAGTCAGAGTTGCCCTTTATTTTTAGATTCTTAAATAAATATTCTAGAACTAATGAGGTAAAACAAGCCTTTCTGTCAGTAGAAAGTGAAAATTCTATGTGGTGCATCTTGGCATTTCGTGCATGACTATTTCAATGAACGTCTTCCTGGTCACTCAAGATTGACTTGCCAGTCAGTGGCAACACCTTAAGAATGACACAATATTCTTGGAAAAAGTGGTAGTATTCTGACTTTTCATATTCAGCTCTAGAGGCCTATTGTCTCAGGGGCTCCTGCACAGTCGGGGCACCAGGGCTGCTCATCTGATGATCCAGGATGGGTCCTTGATGATTTTGGGGTTCTCGGGTCCGAGTATGGCCAGGCCATGTGTGCTCTTCCCAGTGCCGAGGTACCTGAGAGGAAGGCAGGTGAGGTCAGCCAGGACTGGCTTCTGCGTCAGTGCCATTAAGGCCTCCAATCCCAGGCGCTGTCTCCCCACTCCCCACTCACCTATCGTTCACGGCCAGGAGCTTGTCGTGGCTGATGGTGAAGAGCTGCTCCCTGTGGGCCTGCTTCATCTCATCCGAGGCCGTACAAAAGTGGTCCATTCCTAGAAGACAAACCACAGGCACGGTGGGGCTACCGCCCAGGAGCTCGCACAGTGGGCTGTGCACTCGTGCCCTGGAGGACAGGCGCATCTAACTGTTATTTCACATACGTGTTTCAACCACAGGGATGTGTCTAACAGCCCAGAGATCACACCTGACCTCCAGCTCCCACGAGCCACGCTGACTCCTACCAAAGCCTGCTTCTGCAGCATGGAGGCAGTCAGGGCCGTGTGAGGCTGATAATGCTGTGAGCAAAAGTGGCTCTACAGAGTAACGTGGCCAGGCTAGGGCCATGCCCACGTCCTTCTACCCTAATGAGTCCAGACACTGCTGTGGGTTGGCCCCACTGGGCCTCAGGTCAGTAAAACTGAAATGACAGGATACACTCTTCTCGCTCGGATGTCGGGAAGCATATTTCCAAGGCCAATGTTTAGGGTGTCAGACGTGGAAATAGTATCACAGGCAAGGACGGAGGTGCCAGAAGCTGGTGCTCCTGCCTGTGCATGAGGGGAACTGGGAAAACAGCAATGTCATCTGAGGCTATGGACTGAGATTCTCACTGTTATACTCACAATACCTTTGTCTGAAGGAGCGACAGGAGCATCTACGGTTGAGAAGACAAAGTTTGGCTTCGTTGATGTCTTGCTGCATGAATTTTCCAGACTTTGCCCAGTAAACAGCCTTCCCACAAGATTGCAGCCTCTCTATTGTATCTGGGTCCCTAGGAAACCCAGAGAAATAAACAGGCAAGCGTTTTACCAATGGACAAGTTTATGACAAACCTGTGACTTAACAGTTCAACATCTTCTATGGGTTAGAAGCTCTATTTTACACCTGATCTAGTCCAAACAGCCCACTGACAAATTGCTCAATTACTCTCAGTGGAAATTCAAGTCCCATCACATAAGACTTTTCAACACGTTCTCCCTCTTAGACAAGGTCTGTCTGCATAATGTCCTCCCCAGATTATTTAAATACACCTCTCTGTGACCTCATCAGGAGAGGAAAGATGTGGAGGGTGGGGACAGGTCAAGATGACAAGGAAATTACAGAAGACTCACGTGGAAAAATTAAGCAAACAAAGGTTTTCTTTTAATCTCCCTTAAGGACACACCCAGAGTAGTACAGGAATCTGCCTGAGGGGCCGATCCAGACTTCCCTTTGTGTAAATGGAAAGAGCCCAGCCCTCCCTTCACACTGACTCAGAGCTGCAGAGGGGTTGTGAGCTGCTTTGCCATTCTTGTCTACAAGAGTGGCTTCCAGCACAGCAAGGGGGGAGAACTCAGCAGGGTGGCAACAGCTACTGACTTCTCTACCTGTATGTCTGCCTGCCTGCCTGCCTACCTACCTACCTACCTAATCAATGTCTGCATCCATGAGACAGGGCCTCACTGTCGCCCAGGTTGGTGTGTGGTGGCGCAATCTGCTCACTGCAGCTTCAGCCTCCCTAGGCTCAAGGGATCCTCCTGCCTTAGCCTCCTATAGCTAGGACCACAGGCACTTGACACCACGCCTGGCCAGCTCCTTCTTAAAAAGTGTCAGAATACAGGTTCTCTTGGTCAGCAAAGCCATAGACAATCAAGAATTCGTTGTTTTAGAGTAACGGTGTTATGTTTATGAAAGCTAACAGAACTGCATGCACATCAGGCACCTCCGACTGAAATGAGCTAAGAATGCTCTCAGGCTGTATCTCAGCCCCTCATCTGGGGCCTGTGTTCCAGGTCCCCCAGAGCAGGGTTGCAACCTCAGACAGCCACTATGGATACTGTGTTTTCTTCCTATGCCTATGAAAAAGTATAGATTAGGTGCAGCAAGATATTAACAAAATACAACAATTACACTAATAAAAGTTACACTAAGTAAAACAAGCATTCTGTGAACAGAAGCTCTTGGATACCCATAGTGTATCTGATGACCTAGAGGGCTACTGAGTGACCAACAGGCAGGTACTGTAGACAGCGCCAGCTTTCACCCCACTGCTTAGAAGAATGGTATGCAATTTAAAACTTTGGAAGTGTTTATGTTTGGAATTCTCCATTTAATATTTTCAGACCGAGGGTGACTGTGGGTAATAAACCGTGGAAAGCAAAACCATGGATGGAGGCACTACCGTGTTCTGCCAAAATATGCTGGCTTAAGCCAGGGTTTACTGAAGGCAGAATGCTTCTCGTTTAGGCTGCTGACCCCAATCCTTGCACCAGAAAGGACATTGCTGGCTGTGGCTAAGTGCTCAAGAAGTGAAAAGCAGCACACAGAACAACTTTTGTCTAAAGTTCACTGCAATAGAAGAAAATGACACTGATAATCATGAGTAGAAGACTAAAACGCCGTGTGCATCTCAATGTGTGAACTAGAGCAAAGCTCACCTGTAAGAGTAAAGGGTGAAAACCCCACGGCGGCTGAGTTTTGCACCTCCACCTTAAGTGCCACCTTTTCTCGAATTTCTGTATGCAGGAATTTAGCAGTCATCAAACGTGCAAGGATTTTAAGACTGAAATGAATGATTTTAAAATGCAAGTTAAAAACACCATGGCTGATAAAAAGCATAGACAATGAAGTAATTATTGGATAAAGTGAAAATGAAAATAAAATCAAGTTGTACAATAATGCCACATAAATTATGGTCTCATTTCTTTGGTCTTGTTTTTTAAGAGATGGGGTCCTGCTCTGTCGCCAGGCTGGAATGCGTAAGTGCAATCACAGCTCACTGCAGCCTTGAACTCCTGGGCTCAAGGGATCCTCCCACCACAGTCTCCCGAGTAGCTGGGCCTACAGGTGTGTGCCAATACGCCTGAATATTTTTACAGTTTTTGTAGAGGCAGGGTCTAGTTTTGTTGCCCATGCTGGTCTTAAACACCTGGCTTCAAGCGATCCTCCTGCCTTCAACGTGCTGGGCTTACAGGCATGAGATTTTCTTTTTAATTAAAAAAAACTAAAAAGCACAAGGAAGCACACTTATCAAGCAGTTGGCTTGGATTACAGGGTTGAAGCAGTGGTGGTGGGGAGCGAATCTAACACTTCCAGCACCACACTGCTTAAATTGTTCCAATGCATATGTGGCATTTTAAAATCTGGTGAAGTAGAAAGAGGTTATTTCTATTGTAAAGGCAAGTGTGCAAATGAACATTTATTTAAATGTCTCACATCAGAATATAGAAAAAAAGGAAACTGAATTCAAACTCTGAGTTTTATAGGAATCCCTTAAGAAAACACACACTCTCCGATAAAGCACATTTCAAGGAACAGGGCTGATTTCATCTGCCTTCCACTGCGAACAGTGACATCACATTCTAGATGATTCTAGAACACATCCACCTCCGACAGAAGGCAGGGCAGACAGTGATGGTAGCATCTACAGCAAAGACACAGACTCCTTAAGACGCCCATGGCGAGATCAGCCCCAGGTCACCACTTCCACAGATGTGCCATTTCCTAAAGGAGATGAAGGAGTCAAATAGGCCAGCTGGGAAATCAAGGAAGGAGTGGGCGTGTTCCCAGGGACTGTGCTGGGAGAACTCACGACCATCTCGTGCGGGCCCTCCAGGAGAAACCCAGCACCACTCGGGTGGCTGGTGTGCTGTCAGTTGGGACCAGCGAGGTTGGAGTCAAACCCTGGGGATGGAGCCTCTACAAGCACCAGCAGGGATGGCGTTCCATCCATCCATGCATCCTCCTTTTGAGAAATTTCTATTACTTGTATATTAAAACAGATGCTCACTGTTGAAAGATTATAAAATACAAAAACAAAGAATAAAAGATCTAGAATCCCCTGGTCCAGGAGGAACTTCCATGTTTTTAGTGTTTTCTGTCTGCATTTTCCTATTGGATGGTGGAAACAGACACCACTCTTCTGCTGGCACAGCAGACAGATCTGTTTATCTTCTACAAATATGGAAATAAATGAACAAAAGAGCTGACTACATAACTCTTTTCTGCAGGGGAGCTCTTTCTGGGCCCCCACTGTAGCCCCACATTTCCTCACGCCTAGCTACACACCTCCCCATCTGTGGTCCTACTATGACACACGTGCACCCTGGAGGCCCGGCACATTCTCCTATCAGGATAGACTGCACAGGCCTAAGCCTGCCTTCCTCTCTCTACTACTAGGGTGGCTGGGGCGCCGTCAGTTGGGACCAGTGGAGGTTGGAGCCAGACCCTGGGGTCTCCTCCTTGGTTTAGTCCCTCATGGGGTAGCTGCCTGGGACAAGGATACAGGAAGTGAATTTCCGGGATATAACATGTTTTCACAGATCTGTGTCATCCACACCTAACTGACGGGTCCCCAAAATTGCATGTCTGTGAGTCTGTCCTCCTGGTCTGGCCAGTTTCCACAGATGGGATGAACACAGTCCAGGGGCACCCACACTTGGAAGAAGGGGCTGGAGGGCCGGACCTTAGGCTACAAACTCCCTTGCCCCATGCCACTTTGGGAACAGGCCTGACCCTCACTCTTGGCTGTGGCTTGGCCGCTCAACCCAGGGCCTCCTTCCTGAGCTTCTGACTTGTGTGAGGAGACAGGGAGGCAAACTCCTCAGAGGGAATGTGAGGCAGCCCCAGGCCTGCCATCTGCAGGGCTCTGCAGGACCACCTGGTTTCTCCCAACTGCCCTGTCCCTCTGTGGCTCGGGTCAGGCACCCCAACCCACCCACCCACAGTCTGGCTCATGAGGTTCTCCTGTAGCCCCCATGGCTGCTTGGGTCACCTCCCACTCTCCCTTGTGGCTTCGTGTCTTGATCTGCCTTTGCTATCGTTCCATGCATCTGTCTTCATGAAGGCTTAATCTACCATGTTTATCAGAGGTCTCTCAGCCTAAATTCATTCAATTTTCACCTAGAGATGAGATGAGTACATAGGGCATTTTGAAGTGAGTCTGTGGGCCATGCACAGTGGCTCAAGCCTGTAATCCCAGCACTTTGGGAGGCCAAGACGGGCAGATCATGAGGTCAGGAGATCGAAACCATCCTGGCTAACACGGTGAAACCTCGTCTCTACTAAAAATACAAAAACTAGCCGGGCGAGGTGGCTGGTGCCTGTAGTCCCAGCTACTCAGGAGGCTGAGGCAGGAGAATGGCGTGAACCCGGAGGTGGAGCTTGCAGTGAGCCGAGATTGCACCACTGCACTCCAGCCTGGGGTAGAGCAAGACTCTGTCTCAAAAAAAAAAAAAAGAAAGGAGTCTGTGGTTAGGGCCTTTGTTCATAAATACTCTGCTGTTTAAAGAGGGCCACTCGTAGACTCATGCAGCCCCAGGTCCAACACTTGGAGTCAGTACAGACTTTTCCTGGGCTAAAACATGCCCTGTGAACTCGAACAGGCTTGACAAGCTGCTTCCGTAAGGCTCAAGCCTGAGAGGTCCCGACCTCCACCCTCCTACGTGGCATGATCTGGGTCCGTGTAGGGGACAGTTCGGATGCATTCGCCCACATAATTCACCAGAAAGGGTACCAGGAGGTGAGTCTTCATCTGCCATGGCTTGAAGGTGGGTTCCTGAGGGATAAGGTGCGGTCGAAGGCGGCTGTCCTATTTTTATTTTGGCCTTTTCCTAGTGTGTGTTTTCTGTAACTACTGCTGTGTAGAACTTCTATATGAGTTTTAGGTAGTGAATCTCGCCCACCCAGAGGTCCCCCACCCCAGAGAGCCTCCACTTCAGCCCCCCTGGCTGGTCCTGCCTGTGCTCTGCTTGGTGTGAATGTTGAGTGTGATCAATCCACACGGCTGCTTGACCCTGCATCTCCTTCCTTCCTGTTGCTGAGGCCAGTTCTGTTCTCTCTTTCTCCACCTGAACTGCACTTGAAGCCAAGATGAAGGATGAGAAGTGGTTGCTAAGAAGGACCCTCCTGCAGCGAATTCTCTGTGAGGAGGCTGCGCTGGCCCAGCCTGTCATTTCCTTCTCTAAGCTCATTCCAGAGGTCGGCAAGGGGCAGCCTGTCCCTGCCTGCTCTTGTAGCCCGTGAATCAAAAATGGATTTTACATTTCCAAATGGTTAAACAAATAAAAACTAACACTTCATGACACTGAGAAGTTTCCATGTCCATAAGTAAAGTTTTCTGGGGTGCAGTCATGCCCATCTCTTCACAGGCGACCTGCAGAAGGCTGCTGTCATGCAGCCACTGCAGAGTTGCATCCTTGAGGCAAAGATCAGTTGGCAAAGCTGAAAATACTGATTCCTGGCTCCTTAGGGAAACATTTCCAGTCCCTGGTTTAAGGCCTGTGTGGCAGGACCCCAGGATCTTGATCAGATTGCTCCTCACTCAGGGCCTGCTGTGGCCCTGAGTCATTGTCTCTTCTAGGTTTTGCAATTCATATCACAGGCAGGATGTACACTCCTTGTTATATCGGATGGAATCTCATCCTCTTTCAACTTGTATCTTTAGAACAATATCCCATGGGGGCTGTCCATCCCTTCAATATTGGTACTAATACCATCTTCTCGTTTCCTGGATATAAGAAACAATATCACAGGAGGGTGTACACCTTGCAATGTTGATGGTAACATCACCTCTCCCCCGTGGTTATTAAGGACAAATATTAAGGTCTGCAAAGCCTGCGTGCTATGGTGCCTCTCATGGGGGCATTGAGCTCTGTCATGCTAGATTTCAGGGTGTCTGTCTCATGGTCATCTGACTCACCAACAGAGACCCTGTGGCCAGATTCAAACTAGCAGGTACAGTTGGTCTTTGACAACAGGGATACCTTAGAGCTGAGCTGCCACTCACCCTGAGATGGTCCCATGACACCCACTGTCTGGGTCAAGGTTGGGGCAGGGCTGGTGTCTTGAACTGCCGTTCGATGTGGATCATAATAGCCAGGGGGACAGAGGGGGTTGCTATTACACTGCATATTGTGGGGGGTGCCTCAACCACCTGCAATGTGGATCTTAAGAGCCAATTACTCCCCCCTGCAATGTGTGTCCATTATTAGCAGTCTCTTTTGTTCAGGATATTAGGAACAATTTCACAGGGTGTATGTACACAGCCTGCGACAGGAGAACGAACACCATCCTCTGCACCTCCGGATATGAGCAACCATATCACACAATGGGTGTACACTTTTTGGGAGATTTGGGGTAATGTCATCCTGTGTTTCCCTGAATATTCAGAGAAATATCACAGGGCGGCTGTGCACCCACTGCTCTCTTGGCAGGAACATCATACTTTACCTACTGGAAATTAGAAGCAGTAAGACAGACTGGGTGTCAAGCCACTGTCATACAGGAAGTAATATCATGCTCTCCCCCACAAGTTATGAGGAACAGTATCACTGACGGGTGTGTACCTTCTCCGGAAGTGGGAGTAGTATCATCATCTCTTCCTTTAGATGACAGGAACAATATCACAGGTTGGGTGTACACCCCGTGTGTTTTTGGAAGCAATGTCATTCTCTCTTCTTCTAGGTTTTACGATTCATATCACAGGCGGGGTGTGCACCCCTTGTTATATTGCATGGAATCTCATCCTCTTTCAACCTGTATCTTTAGAACAATATCCAATGGGGCTGTCCATCCCTTCAAAATTGGTACTGAGACCATCTTCTCCTTTCCTGGATATAAGAAACAATATCACAGGAGGGGTGTACACCCCTTGCAATGTTGATAGTAATATCACCTCTCCCCTGTGGTTATTAAGGAGAAAATCGCAGGGTGGCTGTACGGTTCCTAGTTTGTTGGGAGTAATATCATCCATTCACCCCCTGGAGAAGAGGAAACATATCACGGAAGAGTTGTCCACCCCCTTCGATATTGTCAGAAATGTCATCTTCTTCCCACCTGGATATTAGGAATGACACCCCAGGGTTGGGGGCGGTGTACACCCACTGCGATATGGAAAGTAAAATCAGCCTCTATCCACCTGGATATTAGGAACTATATCACAGGTGTGTGTGCACCTTCTGGGATATTGAGAGTACTATCAGCCTCCACCCCGCTGCATATTAGGAACAATATACAGGGGGCAGGGTAGTAACACCCCCTGGGATATTGAGAACAATATTCTTCTCTTTCCCCTGTACATTAGGAACTACATCACAGGGGTCTGTACACCTTCAGCGATATTGGGATTCATGCTATCCTCTCCCCCACTGAATGTCAAAAACAATATCAGAGAAGGGTGTACACCCCCTGCGATATGGCCAGTAATATCATCGTCTCTACCTTTGGATACTAGGAACAACATCACAGAGGGTGTGACACTGCCCCGCGATATTGGGCATAGTGTTATCCTCTCTTTCCCTGGATATTAGGAACGATATCTTTGGTGTTGGGAGGTGGAGTACATTAAGAACAGTCTCACTGGGTGGGTGTACACCCCCTGCGATATTGGGTATAGTATCATCCTCTCTTCCCTAGGATATTAAGAACAGTATCACAGGAAAGGTGTATAGCCACAGTCCCTGCGTTATTGGGAGCAATAGCATCTTCTCCCCCTCTCAATATAAGGAACAATATCCCAGGATGGGTGTACATCCCCTGCGATATTGGGCATACTGTCATCGTCTCTCCAACTGGATATTGGGCATAGTTTCACAGGGGGGTGTATGTCTTCTTCGATATTGGGAGCAATATCATCCTCTCCCCTCAGGATTATAGGCAAAATATCGAAGGGGTTTTACAACTCGAGTTGTGTGGGCAGTAATATCATCCTCTCCCCACGCAGATGTTAGGAACTATATCACAGGTGACTGTACACTTCTTGCGATATTGGGAGTCATATCATCCTCTCCCATCGCGGATATTAAGAACAGTATTACAAAATGCGGGTACACCCGTGCGATATTGAGAGAAATATTATCCTCTCCCTTTGGGACATTAGGAACAATATCGCAGGAGGTGTGTACAACCCCTGCGATATTGGGAGTCATATCATCCTCTCCCCTGAATATAAGAAACAATATCACAGGTTGGGTGTACACCCCTGCGATATTGCCACTGGTATCATCATCTCTTCCTTTAGATGACAGGAACAATATCACAGGAGGGTGTACACCCCTGCGATATTGGGAGTCATATCATCCTCTCCCCACTGAATGTCAAAAACAATATCAGAGAAGGTGTACACCCCTGCGATATTGGGCATACTGTCATCGTCTCTCCAACTGGATATTGGGCATACTGTCATCGTCTCTCCAACTGGATATTGGGCATACTGTCATCGTCTCTCCAACTGGATATTGGGCATAGTGTTATCCTCTCTTTCCCTGGATATTAGGAACAATATCGCAGGAGGTGTGTACAACCCCTGCGATATGGCCAGTAATATCATCCTCTCCCCACTGGCTATTAGGAACAATATCGCAGGAGGTGTGTACAACCCCTGCGATATTGGGTATAGTATCATCCTCTCTTCCCTAGGATATTAAGAACAGTATTACAAAATGCGGGTACACCCGTGCGATATTGAGAGAAATATTATCCTCTCCCTTTGGGACATTAGGAACAATATCGCAGGAGGTGTGTACAACCCCTGCGATATTGGGCATAGTTTC
>DAKLCV010000128.1:0-19709 GCA_030247045.1 Colobus guereza
TTTTAAAAACTGGAAGATTTCTGTTTTGGGTAATGATTATCAATAATTCCCACAAAATCAGCAAGGCCAGTTTGCCATGCACCAGAATTGATAAAGGTTGTTTAACTTGTTCCTTGGTTAAAGGAACAACTATTTTGTCTGGGTCATTTCCAAACAATTTTATTATTCGTAATCTTGTCTGACCAATTAATGTAGCTATTTGATCCAAGTACAATGTAAAAGTCTTAACTGTACTGGAAGGAATGACCACCCACAGGATCAGTATTTTGAACAATGATGCCTGTTGGAGAACGTGTAGTGGCAAAATTCAAAAGTTGGAGTCACCTAAAGAATCTGTTCTACTTTTTGCACTGACTGAAATTTTTCTTCCACTAATTTAATTTTGTTGCCTTTGGGGTTAATATTCTTTACTATTTAAGTCTGGATCTCCTCTTAGGATAGAGTCAAATTGGACATAAGTAGGAATGCCTAGAGTTGGCGAATCCAATTAATATTGCCTGGCAATTTCTGAAAGTCATTTAATGTTTTTAATGTATCCTTTCTTATTTCTATTTTTGTGGCTTAATTTTTCTATTTTTATCTGCATCTCTAAACAATAAGAAGGATCAGAGGTTTGGATCTTATTAGATGCTATTGTTAGTCCCCTTTAAAACCTCTGCTTGCAGAAATGTGTAACAGTCAATTAATTTGTCTCTTGTTTCTGCAGCATATAAAATATCATCAATATAGTGAATGATATAACAATCTGAAAATTGGTCTCTAACTGGTTGAAGGACTTCCACGAAAGTTTGACAAATAGTTAGACTAGAAGCATACCTTGAGGAAGAACTTTCCATTAATATCTTTGAGTAGGCTGTTCATTGTTATATTTGGGTCAATCTTGGGGTTGTCACAGGATAGTAAAAAAAAAAAAAATTTTAAGATCTATAACCATTAATTTCCAATTTTGTGGGATAAGAGTTGGATTAGGAAGCCCAGGTTGTAAAGTCCTCATAGGTTGAATACAAGCATTTACAGCTCTAAGATCAGTTAATAAGTGCCATTTTCCACTTTTCTTTTAATGACAAACACAGGTGAATTCCATGCAGAAGTACTGGTTCTATATGCCTCTCGGCTAATTGTTCCTTAACTAAATCTTTTAAAGCCTCAAGTTTTCCTTTAGACAATGGCCACTGCTCCACCCAAACAGGAGTTGTAGATTTCCACTTCAGTTGTAAAGTTTGAGGCTTGGACAGTGGCTAAGAGTTTAAAGGATTGTAGCCCATTTTGAACATCATAGTTTTGGCAGCTGAAGAAATATGAGGAATGCTTACAAAGGCACCAAATTGGTGTAATAATCACGGCCCCAAAAGTTAATATTAATGAGAACAATATAAAGCACATTTTCCTTGTTGTCCTGTTAGCCCATCCACACAGCTCAGGGCTCGACACTTTGGTAGACTATAGAAGCAGTACCTAGGCCGGATACAGAAATCGATAACCCAAGCAGGTTTCCCAATGATCAGGCCATTGAGCCAAGCCTATAGCACTACATCCGCTCCTGTGTCGACTAATCCTCAAAAAGTATCCCATTAATTTGCAATGAACATAAAGGTTTTTGATCAGAAACTAAAGTTTCCCAGAAAACAGTTTTCCCAGTACTACCGAAACCTCCTTAATGAGACACATTTCTAGATAAGAAAGGAAGAAAAAGCAATAAAAGCAATTGTGCAAAACGTTCCCCTGCCTCTAGGCACATAAATTGTGAGACTTCTACCATAATAAGGACTATCAGTAAAATCAGGATCAATAATTCCTGGGACCACCATTAATCCTCATAGCACTGCTTCGACCTAACAAAAGTCCTACATGTCCCTTTGGTACAGGACTACACACTCCAGTAGCTAACTGATTTCTTCCTCCATTAGAGACAGAGTATAAGGCTGAGTAATAGCTAAGTCAGCAGCAGCGCTTTGCTCAGTTGCTGCATACAAGCTGAGAAACTGGAGTAAGGTGTGATGCTGTTAAGGAGGTCCTGAAGTCACTCTTGTTGTTGTAAACCATTGCTTACAGGGTATTGTGGTAGCCTGCATTACATTGTAAAGTGGAGTGCTAAGTGCCCCTCACAGGGTTGTTATAAGAATGGGTGACACTACATTCCCACTTTTTTTTTTTTTTGGTGTTGTATCTAAAAAATCTTTGCCTAATCCAAGTTCACAAAGGCTTTCTCCTATGTTTTCTTCTAGAAGTGTTACAGCTTTAGGTTTTACATTTAGACTTGTGATTGAACTTGAGTGAGTTTTAATATATGTGTGAGTATGACTTGAACAACTTCTTCTACTTTTCTCCTCCTCCTTCTCCTTCTCCTTCTTCTTTCCCTACACCTCCCTTTCCCTCCCCTCCCTTCACCCGTCCCTTCCCCTCCCCTCCCTCTTCCTGTTTCCCCTCCACCTCCCTCCCATTCCCTCCCCTCCCCTTCCACTCCCCTTCCCCTCCCCTTCCACCTCCCTCCCTTCACCCGTCCCTTCCCCTCCCTTCCTCCTCCCTTTCCCTATCCATCCCCTTCCCCTCCCCTCCCTCTCCTCCTCCTCCTCCTCCTCCTCCTCCTTCCCCTCCCCTCCCTCAACTCCCCATTCACCTCCCTCCCTTCCTCCTTTCCCTCCCCTCCCTTCCTCCTTTCCCTCCCCTCCCCTCCCTCTTCCTGTTTCCCCTCCACCTCCCTCCCATTCCCTCCCCTCCCCTCCCCTCCCCTCCCTCTCCTCCTCCTTCTTCTTTTTCCTCTTCTTCTTCTTCTTCTTCTTCTCTCCTCCTCCTCCTCCTCCTTTCTTCCTTCATCTTCTTCCTTTTTGTGTATGGCTATATCCAACTATTCCACCACCATATGTTAGAAAGACTACCTTAGACGAGGCGTGGAGTCTCAAGTCTGTAATCCCAGCACTTTGGGAGGTTGGGACAGGTGGATCACAAGGTCAGGAGATCGAGATCATCCTGGCTTACATGGTCAAACCCCGTCTCTACTCAAAAACACAAAAAACTAGCCAGGCGAGCTGGCGGGCACCTGTAGTCCAGCTACTTGGGAGGCTGAGGCAGGAGAATAGCACAAACCTGGGAAGCGGAGCTTGCAGTCAGCTGACATCCGGCCACTGCACTCCAGCCTGGGCCACTGAGCGAGACTCTGTCTCAAAAAAAAAAAGTCTACCTTGTCCTTCCTCTGCTGAATTGATATTGCACTACTTTATTGCACTACTTTATAATACGTCTCAAAATCAAGTAGCATACATCTTCCAACTACATTCTTTCTCAAAGTTGTTTTTGCTCTTTTAGATTTCTAGAATTTCCATGTGGATTTTAGCATCAGCTTATCAATTTGTACCAAGAAAAGCTTGCTAGGATTTTGATTGGGATTACATTGATTACATAGATCAGTTTGGGGAGAATTGACATCTGAACAACATTGATTCCAACCCATGAATATAGTATAACTCTATTTATTTAGGTCTTTATCTTAATTTGGGCTGCTCTAACAAAGTGCCATAGTTTTCGTGGCTTCTCAACAACAAAAATCTGTCTCTCCCAGTTCTGTAGGCTGTAGGTCCAAGATCGGGGTGCCAGCATGATCTTGCTTTGGTGAAAGCCCTCTTTTTATACATTGAATTCTTATGATTTTATGTTGCCTTGGCATCCATTTTACATATAAACTGGACTTTCTCATATCAGAAGCAGGGCTTAGTCATCCTTGCCACAGTTTGCAGTTATCTGCCCTCTTGCAGTTCCTCAGCATGGTTGATCCCAGTTCCTGCTTTATACAACCACTTCCTAGTGACCACCTCTCTATGAGACAACTAGATACAGCCTATCTGACTTATACTACTGACCCTCTTGCCTCACATGGACTGCGCAAATATGCCACAGTGACTACCTCACAGTCACAGCATGACTCCACGGAACTCATGCCTGCTTGTTCTAAACCCGTCAATTAGATCTCCCTATGGGAAACTTGCTTGGGTAAACTACTGGACTCCAATAAAGGCTTTGGCCCAAGGTCCGTCACCCTCTCTCTCTTGCTCCCACCCACTGGTTGAGCTCCTTACCACCTCCAGACTTCCCACTGGGAACCAGTAGACGCCCCTAATGTATCTGGGACCTGTAAGTAATAAATTTCTTCTGTTTCATGCATTTGGGTTTCACTTTCTCATTGTGTCTCATCTGACCTACACAGTGTAACTTAACTTTCCCCTGATTGGGGCTGTCCTAGAAAATTGCTATCTCAGACTGGGCACAGTAGCTCACACCTGTGATCCCAGCACTTTGGGAGGCTGATTCCAGTGGATCACTTGAGGCCAGGAGTGGTGGCTGCAGTGAGTCAAGATCACGCCACTGCACTCTAGCCTGGGTGACAGCGAGAGACTCAATCTCAAAAAGGAAAAAAAAAAGAGAAAGAAAGAAAGAAGAAAGAAAGAAAGAAAGAAAGAAAGAAAGAAAGAAAGAAAGAAAGAAAGAAAGAAAGAAAGAAAGAAAGAAAGAAAGAAAGAAAGAAAGAAAGAAAGAAAGAAAGAAAGAAAGAAAGAAAATTGCTGTCTCAGTTTATGGCCACTATCAAGAGAGACCTCAAGACCAAATTAAAAGAAACCATGGGCCAGGCATGAAAAAGTTGATGGTGCAGCACGCAAACATGGCACAAGTATACATATGTAACAAACCTGCACGTTATGCACATGTACCCTAGAACTTAGAGAATAGTAAAAAAAAAAAAAATGAAATAGAAAAAATAGAAAAAAAATCAGACCTCGGTATTGACCATGAGCAATAGAATATAAATAACTCCAAAAGCTTAGTGTTCCAATAATGGAACACTAGGCAAAAATGTGTTGACTGCCTTGTTTCTGAGGCAAAGAAAAGATGGAAGAATGAACGCAGACTTCATCTCTGACCCCAATGGCTCAATGTATCCTCAGGGCAATCACACAAAATTAATTAAATCTCTGGATGAAGAATCAGGAGGCAATCTTCCTACCTGCTCTGCAGAAGTCAACTTTCCCGTTGTATGCACCGAAGCCAGACAAACTGGATGCTGTGGAGATCTGAGCTGTGGTGGAACCCTGCCAGGAAGGCACAGTCACTTGAAACAGAGCCCACATTTGATTGAAGCTCAGAATGACAACTTTGGTCAAGGGCGTTTTTCTTCAAACACACACACACACACCAACTGAAAGAGAGGGCAAGGAACTGACAGAGAGTGAGAGACAGAGAGAGAATCGAAAATGAGATACACGCAAACACCTAGACACACAGAGAGTCCTACAGCAGTGGCACAGAAACACACAGCCCCAGGCAGCCGCTGAGGCTATGGGGTTCGGCTCTCGACAGAGAACGACCCTAGGTTGAGAGATCAGCCCACGGGTCTGCAGGCCGACCCTTCCTCGAGATCACGGGGGGCACGGCTTTTGGGGAGACTCACCCGAACAGCGTCCAGGCGGGCCTGAGCCTGGGATGCAGCGATGCTTCCCCCCCGCCGGCCCCCCACCGCCTGTTCTTTTGACATCCTGGTCAGCCCTTTGCCAGGACTCCTGGCATCCGGAGACAGTCCTGTCGACGCTGTGGAGACATCCGGCTGGAGCCTCGGAGCCCCGCCCCCCAAGCACTGCCACGGAGGGCTCCTGTTTGCCAGGCCTCAGGGCGTGGTTCCTATGACATACGTGGGAACCACTGTGACGCGGGCACCGGCTCGCCGCGAGCACCCGCTCGCCACTCGCGCATGCGCATTGGCTTGGCAGCCCCGGGCTCCGCTGCCAGCAGTCAGGCTGCATCCCCTTTAAAGGATGGCGGCCCCTGGGCGCCAAGGGCTCTCCCGCTGCAGCCTTGGTGGCCGCTGCATCCGCGGTCCGGTACTGTTGGGGGCTGCGTGGGAGAGGCGGCCGCGGGCAGCGTCCCACGATCCAACCACCAGGAGTCCCGACTTGAGAAGATCCTGCAGCCGATTTCCACCAGGGGAGGGGGAGCTTCAGGGCGCCTGCTGGGGTCAGCTCATGACCCCCCATCGGATCCGATTCTGGACCCCTACGGGGGAGAATGGATTGGCTGAGCACATCACATCGACTGAGGCAGGCAGGGCCTGGCTGCAGCCCAGAATGATCCCGTGGGCCTCAAGGCGTGGAGTCAGCAGAAAGTTCACTGATCCGTGAGCCCTCTGCCTCCCTGCTTTCAGAGAGCGGTGACCTGCCGTGCTTCTCAAGGGCCTGGGGCTCCTTCAAGCTGATCCCGCTTTCCAGGACACCTGTCAACAGGTCCAGGGGTGAATCCCAGGTGGAGCCAGTGCGTGGCACTGGCGTATCCTGGAACACACGGTGTTAGCGTGTGTCACTGAGGTCACACGGGCCGACTGCCAGAGGAACCACGGTGTGTCCCGGCATGTGCCTTGAGGCCTGTGGGATGATTTTGGTCTGCAGCGAGACCCTGCCTGCCTCAGTCCATGTGCTCAGCCCATCCATTCTCCCCGGCAGGGGTCCAGAATCCCATCTGAAGCGGAGTCCTGAGACCCCAGCAGGCGCCCTGAAGCTCCCCCTCCCCCGGACGAAATCGGCTCCAACCCAAGCAGGTTTGGAGAGGAAAACAATCATGACAGGGATCTCCAGGAAGTGTCTCCCCGATGGACTGGGAGCGGACTCATGACCCAGGCACAGACGCGGAGGGAGGCTCACCAAAGACAGGCCGACATGCAAGAAATCGCTTTTTGGCACAAAGAGCGTTTTTCTCTTCTTCTTTATTTATTTATTTTTTCCTTGGAAATAAGATTGTTTCCTATGCTACTAGAAAGTAACAATTTGTTTTAAAGTAACATGAAACAGAGGGTGCCAGCCAACTTCATAGCATTTGCCTTATTCATTTACCTTTGTGCATGTAACAGGTAATTATTAAGCATCGAATACATAACAGTGACTATGCATGGCAGAGTGTTCCAGAAAATAGTATGACCATTTTCCTACTGATGCTATTACTGAGAGAGCCGCCAATACAACTCCAAGGCATTCTTTGAAAAAAAAGAAAAGAAAGCAAAACGAGTGGAAAATGTCAAATGAAGCATATGGACTGAAGAGAAATCTAGGCTTAGAATCAGGAGGAGAGGATGAGAATCTCAGCTTGGTCACACAGTGATACAACCTTGAATTTACTTAGCACAGACAGTGGCAGCTATAGTACAAGTCTTATTTAGGTTTTTGCTAGCTGTGTGATCTGGGCCAAGTCACTTATGTGATTTGAGCCTCAATTTCCCATTTGTAAAGTGGAGTGCTAATTCTGTGTCTACCTCACAGGGTTGTTATAAGAATTAAGGAGTAATCTAAATAAATGATTTTTGCACATTCTAAATTGCTGTCTCCTGGAGGTTATTATAATAAATCTTTTGTTTACATGACCACAATTTAGATCTTCTTGAAATGTAAACCTTTTCTCTGATTTATGGCATTTTTATTCTGCTAATAAAATGATTTTAGATTCCTACTTGCATTCTTCTCATGCATACTACTTTTTGTACATTGGAATTTTAATATAATGTTTCCTTCGAGTGGGCAGAAAAGGAGAAAAGGCAGAGGAGACAATTGGAGGAGAAAGTACAAGGAGAGGAAGAAATGACAAATCCAATGGGAGCTAAAGAATCACTCCCTTTCCCCATAAGGTCAGGAACCGGGTGAAGGTCTGGGATTATGACCTAGATTTAGAAATAATCCTTACTCTGGAAAAGTGCTCTGCAAGATGATGATTAGCTAAAGAACAAGGAGGGATATGGTAGCTATTCATTTTATAAACTAGATTGAAAATAATTATCCATTTTCATTCTGATATATGTGTCTTCCAATTTTTCAGATTAACATTCCTCATTAGAATACATGGGTTTGAATTTTAGTTAGTTCTTCATGCCTGCTTCCTCAATTCCAAACTGGATTGAAAATTCTCCAAGGGAAGGGCTGTCATTTGTATGTCTTCCTATCCCTCTCCAAGCTTGGCAGAGTTGAGGTGGATCAGGAATGATTAATTTATGGCAAATACATCCTATAAAGTGATGTTCAGTGTTCCAACCACCACCTTCGCTATTTTCTTAATTAAGGTGTAGGATGATTAGCCTTTTACTGATGGAAGCGACAAATTTATTTCAACCGTGAGGAGGAAGGAGTTTCAATTTTGTATGTGAAGCAGTCATGAAAACTGAGGGGCATGATTTTGGGGAGATTAATCGAGTAGACTTTGGGATAGTATTCAAGCAGCTACTACGTTCTTGGGGTTTGCATAATTCAAACTTACCAATTTCTGGCTAGCATCTAGGCCTCTCCTGCTCAACTGCAGCAAAGCCACGACATCACAAATCAGGACCAGTCGTGGGGAGCGGGGAGGGGGAAGGATTGCATTGGGAGTTACACTTGATATAAATGACGAATGAATGGGTGCTGACGAGTTGACAGTGCAGCACGCAAACCTGGCACAAGTATACATACGTAACAAACCTGCACGTTATGCACATGTACCCTAGAACTTAGAGAATAGAAAAAAAAAAAAATGAAATAGAAAAAATAGAAAAAAAATCAGACCTCGGTAATGACCGTGAGCAACAGAATATAAATAACTCCAAAAGCTTAGTGTTCCAATAATGGAACACTAGGCAAAAATGTGTTGACTGCCTTGTTTCTGAGGCAAAGAGAAGATGGAAGAATGAACGCAGACTTCATCTCTGACCCCAATGGCTCAATGAATCCTCAATGCAATCACACAAAATTAATTAAATCTCTGGATGAAGAATCAGGAGGCAATCTTTCTACCTGCTCTGCAGAAGTCAACTTTCCCATTGTATGCACTGAAGCCAGACAAACTGGATGCTGTGGAGATCTGAGCTGTGGTGGAACCCTGCCAGGAAGGCACAGTCACTTGAAACAGAGCCCACATTTGATTTAAGCTCAGAATGACAACTTTGGCCAAGGGCGTTTTCTTCAAACACACACACACACACACCAACTGAAAGAGAGAGGGCAAGGAACTGACAGAGAGTGAGAGACAGAGAGAGAATCGAAAATGAGATACACGCAAACACCTAGACACACAGAGAGTCCTACAGCAGTGGCACAGAAACACACAGCCCCAGGCAGCCGCTGAGGCTCTGGGGTTCGGCTCTCGACAGAGAACGACCCTCGGTTGAGAGATCAGCCCACGGGTCTGCAGGCCGACCCTTCCTCGAGATCACGGGGGGCACGGCTTTTGGGGAGACTCACCCGAACAGCGTCCGGGCGGGCCTGAGCCTGGGATGCGGTGATGCTTCCCCCCCGGCCCCCGCCGCCTGTTCTTTTGACATCCTGGTCAGCCCTTTGCCAGGACTCCTGGCATCCGGAGACAGTCCTGTCGACCCCGTGGAGACGTCCGGCTGGAGCCTCGCAGACCCGCCACCCAAGCACTGCCACGGAGGGCTCCTGTTTGCCAGGCCTCAGGGCAAACCGTGGGTTCCTATGACCTCAGGGTTCCTATGACAACCGTGGGAACCACTGTGACGCGGGCACCGGCTCGCCGCGAGCACCCGCTCGCCACTCGCGCATGCGCATTGGCTTGGCAGCCCCGCGCTCTGCTGCCAGCAGTCAGGCTGCGTCCCCTTTAAAGGATGGCGGCCCCTGGGCGCCAAGGGCTCTCCCGCTGCAGCCTTGGCGGCGGCTGCATCCGCGGTCCGGTCCTGTTGGGGGCCGCGTGGGAGAGGCGGCCGCGGGCAGCGTCCCACGATCCAACCCCCAGGAGTCCCGACTTGAGAAGATCCTGCAGCCGATTTCCACCAGGGGAGGGGGAGCTTCAGGGCGCCTGCTGGGGTCAGCTCATGACCCCCCATCGGATCCGATTCTGGACCCCTACGGGGGAGAATGGATTGGCTGAGCACATCACATCGACTGAGGCAGGCAGGGCCTGGCTGCAGCCCAGAATGATCCCGTGGGCCTCAAGGCGTGGAGTCAGCGGAAAGTTCACTGATCCGTGAGCCCTCTGCCTCCCTGCTTTCAGAGAGCGGTGACCTGCCGTGCTTCTCAAGGGCCTGGGGCTCCTTCAAGCTGATCCCGCTTTCCGGGACACCTGTCAACAGGTCCAGGGGTGAATCCCAGGTGGAGCCAGTGCGTGGCACTGGCGTATCCTGGAACACACGGTGTTAGCGTGTGTCACTGAGGTCACACGGGCCGACTGCCAGAGGAACCACGGTGTGTCCCGTCATGTGCCTTGAGGCCTGTGGGATGATTTTGGTCTGCAGCGAGACCCTGCCTGCCTCAGTCCATGTGCTCAGCCCATCCATTCTCCCCGGCAGGGGTCCAGAATCCCATCTGAAGCGGAGTCCTGAGACCCCAGCAAGCGCCCTGAAGCTCCTCCTTCCCTGGACAAAATCGGCTCCAACCCAAGCAGGTTTGGAGAGGAAAACAATCATGACAGGGATCTCCAGGAAGTGTCTCCCCGATGGACCTTGAGCGGACTCATGACCCAGGCACAGACGCGGAGGGAGGCTCGCCAAATACAGGCCGACCTGCAAGAAATCGCTTTTTGGCACAAAGAGCATTTTTCTCCAAACACACACACACACACACACACACACACACACACACACACACACACACACACCAACCGAAAGAGAGAGTGCAAAGAACTGACAGAGAGTGAGAGAGACAGAGAGATTCTAAAGTGAGACACACGGAAACACATAGATGTTGGGGTCCGCGAGTTTCCTTAACAAAGTAATGAACACACCAGACAAGACAAACATGGTGGCTGCCCTGAAAGACAGGCTCTTCTTTAGTTTATACCGTCCTTTGTGGAATGTTAGCAAGTGGCCAGACACTTTCTTGTTTCTCTTATCTTTCCCTGACTTTCTGAATTTCCAACATGTTTACATATAAACAAGCCCCCAGGGTCTGCTATTTGCAACTGAGGTCAGTCTCTGTAGGCTCCTTTGTCCTCCCTGTTTGCAGAGGAGGAATGCCCAGCTTCATTTGCAAGAACGGAACTTCTAATGTTAATGGGGGAATGGCCTGCTCAGTTGTCAAAGCAGATAGTCCTCTACATTTCCCCTTTCCTTATTTACAAGTTTGAATTTCTTTCAAAACGATCATTCCATGTTGAGCTCGCTGGGATTCGGTGTTTGCCTTATCTGTGATAAGGTAATTACGACTTTTCTTTTTACCTCTAATAATAATCACAGTCCACTACCTCTACACCTCGTCCACTCTAATTGGGAAACACCTCCGGACACGTCAGGGATAGGGCATAAAGATAATGTAGTTGGTAGAGTTTCATTAAGTACTGCAGTATGATTATACTTACAACTTTGAGCAACAATAACCATAGTAAAGGCAGCAATGTGACTATAATTATAACGAACAGCCCAAGCCTCATGAGAAGGATGCAGACAATGTGGTCTACCCCCAAGACATATAGGTAACCCTTCAACCCCAAATTGATATGAACTCTTTACTGTGCCAATGTCTAATTCAGGATCCTGATTTGAAAAAGGCCATGGCATCCAAGCAGTATCATTAGTAAATACTGGGACTTCTCTGTCTCCCCAGGCCACAGCTTGATATAGGGGTGGAAAAGGAACATAAGCCCAGTATGTAAATTCTCCAGCTGTTACCTGACAATTTCCTATGGCCAGCATAGCCAGGAATAAAGTCAGTGGGATTTTGGGCTGCCCAGCTTGTTGAACAACCCCTTCAGCTTTCTGAGTAAGCTTTTCAGTTGACCCCATGTCGGGGCTCCGCACGCCCAGTCTTGAAGGTGAATGTTCTCTGAGCGCTCAGATTCAGCTCCTGAAATTCCTTGAGGAACTCTTCGGATCGGCTTCTCTTCTCCATGGCACTGTTTCAACCGTCGAGATGGAAACCACTCGTCTCCGCACCTGTACAGACAAGAGCATAGCCTCGGCCCCATTGTGAAACTTTTCCTTTAAATATTTCCCTTGTAATGAAGGATAATACACCCATAGATCACTATTTTGCAGCTTTTCTAAAGGCTGTTGAAAATGTTTCACCGCTGCAGACTGCTGTAATTGGCGCCAATGGTTGAGAAAATTTAAAGTGAAAAGGGCTTTCAGAATTTAATGTATTGGGGAATCTCGCCCATTTCCTTTTGTTTACCTAACTGAGTTTTGAGTGTTCTGTTAGTTCTTTCAACTATGGCCTATCCTTGGGAATTATAAGGAATTCCTGTTGTATGTGTAATATTCCACTGATTTAAGAATTTTGGAAAGCTTTACTACAATAACCTGGTGCATTGTCAGTTTTAATTTTTCTGGAACTCCCATTACAGCAAAACAAGATAATAAATGTTTTTAAACATGGGAAGTACTTTCTCCTGTCTGGCATGTTGCCCATATGAAATGTGAATAAGTATCAACTGTTACATGAACATATGATAATTTTCCAAATGAAGGTACATGGGTAACATCCATTTGCCATGATGCATTAGGACACAGACCTCTGGGATTAACTCGTGCCTCTTGAGTGGGCAGGTGTAGTACTTGACACTGGGTACAATGTTGTACAATATTGTTTTTTGCCTGTTTCCATCTGACATCAAATTTGTTTTTTAACCCTGCTGCATTTACATGAGTCAGAGCATGGAGTTCTTGTGCTTTTATGAATGCAGAGGATACCAGTAAGTAACAGCTGGTTTAACTGATCATCCATGCTATATTTAATTAGAGCTGTCTCAACATCCCTTGTAGCCTGTACTACATACGCAGAATCTGATATAATATTAACAGGTTGATTAAAATTTTCTAACACTGTAATGAGTGCAAGCAACTCTGCCCTTTGAGCTGACTGATACGGAGTTTTGGTTACTCGCTCTTTTGGCCCTGTGTAAGCCGCTTTTCCATTGCTGGAACCATCAGTAAATACTGTCAGAGCATTTTCTAAAGGTCCATGGCTGGTAATTTTAGGTAAAATCCAAGTAGTCAATTTTAAAAACTGGAAGATTTCTGTTTCTGGGTAATGATTATCAATAATTCCCACAAAATCAGCAAGGCCAATTTGCCATGCACCAGAATTGATAAAGGCTTGTTTAACTTGTTCCTTGGTTAAAGGAACAACTATTTTGTCTGGGTCATTTCCAAACAATTTTATTATTCGTAATCTTGTCTGACCAATTAATGTAGCTATTTGATCCAAGTACAATGTAAAAGTCTTAACTGTACTGTGAGGAAGGAATGACCACTCCACAGGATCAGTATTTTGAACAATGATGCCTGTTGGAGAACGTGTAGTGGCAAAATTCAAAAGTTGGAGTGGGGCTAAAGAATCTGTTCTACTTTTTTGCAATGACTGAAATTTTTCTTCCACTAATTTAATTTCTTTTGTTGCCTTTGGGGTTAATATTCTTTTACTATTTAAGTCTGGATCTCCTCTTAGGATAGAGAACAAATTGGACATGGCATAAGTAGGAATGCCTAGAGTTGGCCGAATCCAATTAATATTGCCTGGCAATTTCTGAAAGTCATTTAATGTTTTTAATGTATCCTTTCTTATTTCTATTTTTTGTGGCTTAATTTTTCTATTTTTTATCTGCATCTCTAAACAATAAGAAGGATGAGAGGTTTGGATCTTATTAGATGCTATTGTTAGTCCTGCGTTGGCAACCTCTGCTTGCAGAAATGTGTAACAGTCAATTAATTTGTCTCTTGTTTCTGCAGCATATAAAATATCATCAATATAGTGAATGATATAACAATCTGAAAATTGGTCTCTAACTGGTTGAAGGACTTCACCTACGAAAGTTTGACAAATAGTTAGACTATTAAGCATACCTTGAGGAAGAACTTTCCATTAATATCTTTGAGTAGGCTGTTCATTGTTATATTTGGGTCACAATCTTGGGGTTGTCACAGGATAGTAAAAAAAAAAAAAAAAAATTTTAAGATCTATAACCATTAATTTCCAATTTTGTGGGATAAGAGTTGGATTAGGAAGCCCAGGTTGTAAAGTCCTCATAGGTTGAATACAAGCATTTACAGCTCTAAGATCAGTTAATAAGTGCCATTTTCCACTTTTCTTTTTAATGACAAACACAGGGGAATTCCATGCAGAAGTACTTGGTTCTATATGCCTCTCGGCTAATTGTTCCTTAACTAAATCTTTTAAAGCCTCAAGTTTTTCTTTAGACAATGGCCACTGCTCCACCCAAACAGGAGTTGTAGATTTCCACTTCAGTTGTAAAGTTTGAGGCTTGTGGACAGTGGCTAAGAGTTTAAAGGATTGTAGCCCATTTTGAACATCATAGTTTTGGCAGCTGAAGAAATATGAGGAATGCTTACAAAGGCACCAAATTGGTGTAAAAGATCACGGCCCCAAAAGTTAATATTAATGAGAACAATATAAAAGCACATTTTTCCTTGTTGTCCTTTAGGTCCTACACAGCTCAGGGGCTCGACACTTTGGTAGACTATAGAAGCAGTACCTAGGCCGGATACAGTAACCGATACTTGTTTCCTTTCCCAATGATCAGGCCATTGAGCCAAGCCTATAATAGATACATCCGCTCCTGTGTCGACTAATCCCTCAAAAAGTATCCCATTAATTTGCAATGAACATAAAGGTTTTTGATCAGAAACTAAAGTTTCCCAGAAAACAGTTTTCCCAGTACTACCGAAACCTCCTTAATGAGACACATTTCTAGATAAGAAAGGAAGAAAAGCAATAAAAGCAATTGTGCAAAACGTTCCCCTGCCTCTAGGCACATAAATTGTGAGACTTCTACCATAATAAGGATTTCATCAGTAAAATCAGGATCAATAATTCCTGGGACCACCATTAATCCTCGCATAGCACTGCTGCTTCGACCTAACAAAAGTCCTACATGTCCCTTTGGTACAGGACTACACACTCCAGTAGCTAACTGATTTCTTCCTCCATTAGGAGACAGAGTATAAGGCTGAGTAATAGCTAAGTCAGCAGCAGCGCTTTGCTCAGTTGCTGCATAAAGCTGAGAAACTGGAGTAAGGTGTGATGCTGTTAAGGAGGTCCTGAAGTCACTCTTGTTGTTGTAAACCATTGCTTACAGGGTATTGTGGTAGGCCTGCATTACAATTGTTGGGGCCCCAAGCCTGCGGGCCCCGACTCCCGGAATGGGTGACACTACATTCCCACTTTTTTTTGCTGTCTCATGGAAGTTATTATAATAAATCTTTTGTTTATATTAACACAATTTAGATGTTCTTGAAATGTAAACCTTTTCTCTGATTTATGGCTTTTTATTCTGCTAATGAAATGATTTTAGATTCTTACTTGTATACTTCTCATGCATACTACTTTTGTACATTGGAATTTTAATATAATGCTTCCTTCAAGTGGGCAGAAAAGGAGAAAGGCAGAGGAGACAATTGGAGGAGAAAGTACAAGGAGAGGAAAAATGACAAATCAATGGGAGCCAAAGAATCACTCCCTTTCCCCATAAGGTCAGGAACAGGGTGCAGTTCTGGGATTATGACCTAGATTTAGAAATAATCCTTACTCTGGAAAAGTGCTCTGCAAGATGATGATTAGCTAAAGAAGAAGGAGGGATATCTTAGCTATTCGTTTTATAAACTATATTTAAAATAATTATCCATTTTCATTCTGATATATGTGTCTTCCAATTTTCAGATTAACATTCCTCATTAGAATACATGGGTTTGAGTTTTAGTTAGTTCTTCATGCCTGGTTCCTCAATTCCAAACTGGATTCAAAATTCTCCAAGGGAAGGGCTGTCATTTGTATGTCTTCCTATACCTCTCCAAGCTTGGCAGAGTTGAGGTGGATCAGAAATGATTAATTTATGGCAAATACATCCTATAAAGTGATGTTCAGTGTTCCAACCACCACCTTCGCTATTTTCTTAATTAAGATGCAGGATGATTAGCCTTTTACTGATTGAAGTGATCCATTTATTTCAACCGTGAGGAGGAGAGAGTTTCAATTTTGTATGTGAAATAGTCATGAAAACTGAGCGGCATGATTTTGGGGAGATTAATCGAGTAGACTTTGGGATAGTATTCAAGCAGCTACTACGTTCTTGGGGTTTGCATAATTCAAACTTACAAATTTCTGGCTAGCATCTAGGCTTTTCCTGCTCAACTGCAGCAAAGCCACGACATCACAAATCAGGGCCAGTCATGGGGAGGGGGGAGGGGGAGGGATTGCATTGGGAGTTACACTTGATATAAATGACGAATGGATGGGTGCTGACGAGTTGACGGGTGCAGCACGCAAACATGGCACAAGTATACATATGTAACAAACCTGCACGTTATGCACCTGTACCCTAGAACTTAGAGAATAGTAAAAAAAAAAAATGAAATAGAAAAACTAGAAAAAAAATCAGACCTCGGTAATGACCGTGAGCAATAGAATATAAATAACTCCAAAAGCTTAGTGTTCCAATAATGGAAGACTAGGCAAAAATGTGTTGACTGCCTTGTTTCTGAGGCAAAGAAAAGATGGAAGAATGAATGCAGACTTCATCTCTGACCCCAATGGCTCAATGAATCCTCAATGCAATCACACAAAATTAATTAAATCTCTGGATGAAGAATCAGGAGGCAATCTTCCTACCTGCTCTGCAGAAGTCAACTTTCCCGTTGTATGCACCGAAGCCAGACAAACTGGATGCTGTGGAGATCTGAGCTGTGGTGGAACCCTGCCAGGAAGGCACAGTCACTTGAAACAGAGCCCACATTTGATTTAAGCTCAGAATGACAACTTTGGCCAAGGGCGTTTTGCTTCAAACACACACACACACACACCAACTGAAAGAGAGAGGGCAAGGAACTGACAGAGAGTCAGAGACAGAGAGAGAATCGAAAATGAGATACACGCAAACACCTAGACACACAGAGAGTCCTACAGCAGTGGCACAGAAACACACAGCCCCAGGCAGCCGCTGAGGCTCTGGGGTTCGGCTCTTGACAGAGAACGACCCTCGGTTGAGAGATCAGCCCACGGGTCTGCAGGCTGACCCTTCCTCGAGATCACGGGGGCACGGCTTTTGGGGAGACTCACCCGAACAGCGTCCGGGCGGGCCTGAGCCTGGGATGCGGCGATGCTTCCCCGGCCCCCCGCCGCCTGTTCTTTTGACATCCTGGTCAGCCCTTTGCCAGGACTCCTGGCATCCGGAGACAGTCCTGTCGACCCTGTGGAGACGTCCGGCTGGAGCCTCGGAGCCCCGCCACCCAAGCACTGCCACGGAGGGCTCCTGTTTGCCAGGCCTCAGGGCAAACCGTGGGTTCCTATGACCTCAGGGTTCCTATGACAACCGTGGGAACCACTGTGACGCGGGCACCGGCTCGCCGCGAGCACCCGCTCGCCACTCGCGCATGCGCATTGGCTTGGCAGCCCCGCGCTCCGCTGCCAGCAGTCAGGCTGCGTCCCCTTTAAAGGATGGCGGCCCCTGGGCGCCAAGGGCTCTCCGCTGCAGCCTTGGCGGTGGCTGCATCCGCGGTCCGGTCCTGTTGGGGCCGTGGGAGAGGCGGCGCGGGCAGCGTCCCACGATCCAACCCCAGGAGTCCCGACTTGAGAAGATCCTGAGCCGATTTCCACCAGGGAGGGGAGCTTCAGGCGCCTGCTGGGGTCAGCTCATGACCCCCATCGGATCGATTCTGGACCCCTGCGGGGAGAATGGATTGGCTGAGCACATCACATCGACTGAGGCAGGCAGGGCCTGGCTGCAGCCCAGAATGATCCCGTGGGCCTCAAGGCGTGGAGGCAGCGGAAAGTTCACTGATCCGTGAGCCCTCTGCCTCCCTGCTTTCAGAGAGCGGTGACCTGCCGTGCTTCTCAAGGGCCTGGGGCTCCTTCAAGCTGATCCCGCTTTCCGGGACACCTGTCAACAGGTCCAGGGGTGAATCCCAGGTGGAGCCAGTGCGTGGCACTGGCGTATCCTGGAACACACGGTGTTAGCGTGTGTCACTGAGGTCACACGGGCCGACTGCCAGAGGAACCACGGTGTGTCCCGTCATGTGCCTTGAGGCCTGTGGGATGATTTTGGTCTGCAGCGAGACCCTGCCTGCCTCAGTCCATGTGCTCAGCCCATCCATTCTCCCCAGCAGGGGTCCAGAATCCCATCTGAAGCGGAGTCCTGAGACCCCAGCAGGCGCCCTGAAGCTCCCCCTCCCCCGGATGAAATCGGATCCAACCCAAGCAGGTTTGGAGAGTAAAACAATCATGACAGGGATCTCCAGGATGTGTCTCCCCGATGGACTGGGAGCGGACTCATGACCCAGGCACAGACGCGGAGGGAGGCTCACCAAAGCCAGGCCGACATGCAAGAAATCGCTTTTTGGCACAAAGAGCGTTTTTCTCTTCTTCTTTTTTTATTTTTTTTTTCCTTGGAAATAAGATTGTTTCCTATGCTACTAGAAAGTAACAATTTGTTTTAAAGTAACATGAAACAGAGGGTGCCAGCCAACTTCATAGCATTTGCCTTATTTATTTACCTTTGTGCATGTAACAGGTAATTATTAAGCATCGAATACATACGAGTGACTATGCATGGCAGAATGTTCCAGAAAATAGTATGACCATTTTCCTACTGATGCTATCACTGAGAGAGCAGCCAATACAACTCAAAGGACTTCTTAAAAAGAAAAGAAAGAAAAACGAGTGGAATATGTCAAATGAAGCATATGAACTGAAGAGAAATCTAGGCTTAGAATCAGGAGGAGAGGATGAGAATCTCAGCTTGGTCACACAGTGATACAACCTTGAATTTACTTAGCACAGACAGTGGCAGATACAGTACAAAGTCTTATTTAGGTTTTTGCTAGCTGTGTGATCTGGGCCAAGTCACTTATGTGATTTGAGCCTCAATTTCCCATTTGTAAAGTGGAGTGCTAATTCTGTGTCTACCTCACAGGGTTGTTATAAGAATTAAGGAGTAATCTAAATAAATGATTTTTGCACATTCTAAATTGCTGTCTCCTGGAGGTTATTATAATAAATCTTTTGTTTACATGACCACAATTTAGATCTTCTTGAAATGTAAACCTTTTCTCTGATTTATGGCATTTTATTCTGCTAATAAAATGATTTTAGATTCCTACTTGCATTCTTCTCATGCATACTACTTTTGTACATTGGAATTTTAATATAATGTTTCCTTCGAGTGGGCAGAAAATCAGTCCATCAAACTTCTCAGAGCTAAAGGAGGAATTACGTACCCAGCGCAAAGAAACTAAAAATCTTGAAAAAGAGAGGAAGAATTGACAGCTAGACTAACTAAGGCAGAGAAGGCCATAAACGACATGGCAGAGATGAAAACCATGACACGAGAAATACGTGACAAATGCACAAGCTTCAGTAACCGACTCGATCAACTGGAAGAAAGAGTATCAGCGATTGAGGATCAAATGAATGAAATGAAGTGAGAAGAGAAACCAAAAGAAAAAGAAGAAAAAGAAATGAACAAAGCCTGCAAGAAGTATGGGATTATGTAAAAGACCAAATCTACGTCTGATTGGGGTGCCTGAAAGTGAGGGGAAAATGGAACCAAGTTGGAAAACACTCTTCAGGATATCATCCAGGAGAACTTCCCCAACCTAGTAGGGCAGGCCAACATTCAAATTCAGGAAATACAGAGAATGCCACAAAGATACTCCTCCAGAAGGGCAACTCCAAGACACATAATTGCCAGATTCACCAAAGTTGAAATGAAGGAAAAATCTTAAGGGCAGCCAGAGAGAAAGGTCGGGTTACCCACAA
>DAKLCV010000129.1:0-18223 GCA_030247045.1 Colobus guereza
ATGGAGACACATGATTGGGGTGAAGAAAACGTGAGTTCTTTGAGTCTGTTTACATCAAATCAAATCAAAACAACACCATATATTTCCGCAAATACATACACCTGTGTGTAAATATGCAGAAGCCTGTCTGGAAGAATTCACAATAATTGTCTCCAGGGAATGAAGCATGGCACAGGACTAGGGGATAGTGGTCACAAGCAACTTAATTCTCAGCTGTAACATGTATATCCATATATATCTACATGCAATCATGTGTTGCATTTGCTTTTGGGTTCTTGGTCACGAATTCTTCGCTTAAGCCAATGTCTAGAAGAGTTCTTCCGATGTTATCTTCTAGAGTTTTTATGGTTTCAGGTCTTAGATTTAAGTCTTTGATCCATCTTGAGTCCACATCCACATTTGATGGTGGTCGAGATCATGGGGAAACTGTGTCCACGTACACATTTGATGGTGGGCAAGAATGGCAAAACTGGGTCGACGTCCACATTTGATGGAGGGTGAGAATGGGAAACTGAGTCCACGTCCACATTTGATGGTGGGTGAGAACAGGAGAAAACTGAGTCCACGTCCACACTTGACGGTGGGTGAGAACAGAGGGAAACTGAGTCCACATCCACATTTGATCGTGGGCGAGAACAGGGAAACTGAGTCCACGTCCACATTTGATGGTGGGCAAGAACGGGAAACTGGGTCCACGTCCACATTTGATGGTGGGTGAGAACAGGGAAACTGAGTCCACGTCCACATTTGATGGTGGGTGAGAACAGGGGAAACTGAGTCCACGTCAACATTTGATGGTGGGTGAGAACGGGGAAACTGAGTCCACGTCCACATTTGATGGTGGGTAGGAACAGGAGGACACTGAGTCCAAGTCCATATTTGATGGTGGGTGAAAACACAGGGAAACTGAGTCCACATCTACATTTGATGGTGGGCGAGTACAGGGGGAAACTGAGTCCAGGTCCACATTTGATGGTGGGGGAGAACGGGGAAACTGAGTCCTCGTCCACATTTGATGGTGAGTGAGAGCAGGGAATATGAGTCCAGGTCCACATTTGATGGTGGGTGAGAACACGGGAAACTGAGTCCACGTCCACATTTGATGGTGGGTGAGAACGGGAAAACTGAGTCCACGTCCACCTTTGATGGTGGGTGAGAACAGAGGGAAACTGAGTCCACATCCACATTTGATGGTGGGTGAGAACAGAGGGAAACTGAGTCCACATCCACATTTGATGGTGGGCAAGAACGGGGAAACTGGGTCCACGTCCACATTTGATGGTGGGTGAGAACGGGGAAACTGAGTCCACGTCCACATTTGATGGTGAGTGAGAACGGGAAACTGAGTCCACGTTCACATTTGATGGTGGGTGTGAACAGGAGAAACTGAGTCCACGTCCACATTTTTTGGTGTGTGAGAACGGGGAAACTGAGTCCATATCCACATTTGATGGTGGGCGAGAACAGGGAGAAACTGAGTCCTCGTCCACATTTGATGGTGGGCAAGAACGGGTAAAATGGGTCCACGTCCACATTTGACGGTGGGTTAGAACAGGAGGAAACTGAGTCCACATCCACATTTAATGATGGGTGAGAAAGGGGAAAGTGAGTCCCCGTCCACATTTGATGGTGGGTGAGAACTTGGAATCTGAGTCCGCGTCCACATTTGATGGTGGGTGAGAACGGTGAAACTGAGTCCACGTCCACATTTGTTGGCGGGTGAGAACAGGGGAAACTGAGTTCCCGTCCACATTTGATGGTGGGTGAGAACGGGGAAACTGAGTCCAAGTCCACATTTGATGGTGGGTGAGAACAGGGGAAACTGAGTCCACGCCCACATTTGATGGTGGGTGAGAATGCGGAAACTGAGTCCACATCCACATTTGATGGTGAGTGAGAAAAGGAGTACACTGAGTCCACGTCCACATTTGATGGTGGGTGAGACCAGAGGGAAACTGAGACCACATCCACATTTAATGTTGGAGGAGAACAGGGGGAAATTGAGTCCACGTCCACATTTGATGGTGGGCAAGAACAAGGAAACTGGGTCCACGTCCACATTTGTTGGTGGGTGAGAACGGGGAAACTGAGTCCACATCCACATTTGATGGTGGACGAGAACAGGACGATACTGAGTCCACGTCCACATTTGATGTTGTGTAAGAACGGGGAAACTGGGTCCACGTCCACATTTGATGGTGGGTGAGGACGGGGAAACTGAATCCACGTCCACATTTGATGGTGGGCGAGAACGGGGAAACTGAGTCCACGTCCACATTTGATGGTGGGTGAGAACAGGGGAAACTGAGTCCACGTCAACATTTAATGGTGGGTGAGAACGGAGAAACTGAGTCCACGTCCACATTTGATGGTGGGTAGGAACAGAAGGAAACTGAGTCCAGGTCCACATTTGATGGTGGGTGAAAACAGAGGGAAACTGAGTCCACATCCACATTTGATGGTGGGCGAGAACAGGGGGAAACTGATTCCAGGTCCACATTTGATGGTGGGCAAGAACGGGAAACTGGGTCCACGTCCACATTTGATGGTGGGTGAGAACGGGGAAACTGAATCCACGTCCACATTTGATGGTGGGTGAGAACGGGAAACTGAGTCCACGTCCACATTTGATGGTGGGTGAGAACAGGGAAACTGAGTCCACGTCAACATTTAATGGTGGGTGAGAACGGAGAAACTGAGTCCACGTCCACATTTGATGGTGGGTGAGAACAGAGGAAACTGAGTCCAGGTCCACATTTGATGGTGGGTGAGAACAGAGGGAAACTGAGTCCACATCCACATTTGATGGTGGGCGAGTACAGGGGGAAACTGATTCCAGGTCCACATTTGATGGTGGGCAAGAAAGGGGAAACTGGGTCCACGTCCGCATTTGATGGTGGGGGAGAACGGGGAAACTGAGTCCTCGTCCACATTTGATGGTGAGTGACAGCAGGGAATATGAGTCCACGTCCACATTTGATGGTGGGTGAGAACAGGAGAAAACTGAGTCCACGTCCACATTTGATGGTGGGTGAGAACAGCGGGAAACTGAGTCCACATCCACATTTGATCGTGGGCGAGAACAGGGGGAAAATGTGTCCACGTACGCATTTGATGGTGGGCAAGAACGGGGAAACTGGGTCGACGTCCACATTTGATGGAGGGTGAGAAAGGGGAAACAGAGTCCAGTTCCACATTTAATGGTGGGTGAGAACAGGGGAAACTGAGTCCACGTCCACATTTGATCGTGGGTAGGAACAGGAGGAAACTGAGTCCACGTCCACATTTGATGGTGGGCGTGAACGGGGAAACTGAGTCCACGTCCACATTTGATGGTGGGTGAGAGCAGGAGGAAACTGCGTCCACGTCCACATTTGATGGTGGGTGAGAATACGGGAAACTGAGTCCACATCCACATTTGATGGTGGGTGAGAACAGGGAAACTGAGTCCATAACCACATTTGATGGTGGGCGAGAAAAGGGGGAAACTGAATCCTTGTCCACATTTGATGGTGGGCAAGAACGGGGAAATTGGGTCCACGTCCACATTTGATGGTGGGTGAGAACGGGGAAACTGAGTCCACATCCACATTTGATGGTGGGTGAGAATGGGGAAACTGAGCCCACATGCACATTCGATGGTGTGTGAAACAGGGGAAACTGAGTCCACGTCCAAATTTGATGGTGGGTGAGAATGGGGAAACTGAGTCCCTTTGACATTTGATGGTGGGTGAGAAGAGGGGAAACTGAGTCCACCTCCACATTTGATGGTGGGTGAGAACAGAGGGAAACTGTGTCCACATCCACATTTGATGGTGGGCAAGAACGGGGAAACTGGGTCCACGTCCACATTTGATGGTGGGGAAGAACGGGGAAACTGAGTCCACGTCCACATTTGATGGTGCGTCAGAACGGGGAAACTGAGTCCACGTCCACATTTGATATTGGGTGGGAATGGGGAAACTGAGTCCACGTCCAAATTTGATGGTGGGTGAGAACGGGGAAACTGATTCCTCGTACGCATTTGATGGTGGGCAAGAACGCAGAAACCTGGTCCACGTACACATTTGATGGTGTGCAAGAACGGGGAAATTGGGTGCACGTCCACATTTGATGGTGGGTGAGAACGGGGAAACTGAATCCACGTCCACACTTGATGGTGGGTGAGAACGGAGAATCTGAATCCACGTGTACATTTGATGGAGGGTGTGATTGGGGAAACTGAGTCCACGTTCACATTTGATGTTGGACGAGAACAGGGGGAAAATGAGTCTGCGTCCACATTTGATGGTGGGCAAGAAGGGGAAAACTGGGTCCACGTCCACATTTTATGGTGGGTGAGAACGGGGAAACTGAGTCCACATCCACATTTGATGGTGAGCGAGAACAGGGGGAAACTGAGTCCACGTCCACATTTGATGGTGGGCGAGAACGGGAAACTGGAGTCCACGTCCACATTTGATGGTGGATGAGAAAGGGAAACTGAGTCCACAACCACATTTGATGGTGGTCGAGAACAGGGGGAAACTGAGTCCACATCCACATTTGATGGTGGGTTGAGAACAGGGGAAACTGAGTCCATGTCCACATTTGATGGTGGTTGAGAACGGGAAACTGAGTCCACGTCCACATTTGATGGTGGGGAGAACAGGAGGAAACTGAGTCCACGTCCATTTGATGGTGGGTGAGAACAGAGGAAACTGAGTCCACATCCACATTTGATGGTGGGCGAGAACAGGGAAACTGAGTCCATGTCCACATTTGCTGGTGGGCGAGAACGGGAAACTGGGTCCACGTCCACATTTGATGTTGGGGAGAACAGGAAACTGAGTCCACGTCCACATTTGATGGTGGGTCAGAACGGGAAACTGAGTCCACGTCCACATTTGATGCTGGGTGAGAATGGGAAACTGAGTCCACGTCCAAATTTGATGGTGGGTGAGAATGGGAAACTGAGTCCACTTCCACATTTGATGGTGGGTGAGAAGGGAAACTGAGTCCACCTCCACATTTGATGGTGGGTGAGAACAGAGGAAACTGAGTCCACATCCACATTTGATGGTGGGGAGAACAGGAAACTGGGTCCACGTCCACATTTGATGGTGGGGAGAACAGGAAACTGAGTCCACGCCCACATTTGATGGTGGGTCAGAACGGGAAACTGAGTCCACGCCCACATTTGATGGTGGTGAGAATGGGAAACTGAGTCCACGTCCACATTTGATGGTGGTGAGAACGGGAAACTGGGTCCACGTCCACATTTGATGGTGGGTGAGAACGGGAAACTGAGTCCACGTCCACATTTGATGGTGGTTGAGAACAGGAAACTGAGTCCAGGTCCACATTTGATGGTGGGTGAGAACAGGGAAACTGAGTCCATGTCCACATTTGATGGTGGTTGAGAACGGGAAACTGAGTCCATGTCCACATTTTATGGTGGGTGAGAACAGGGAAACTGAGTCCACGTCCACATTTGATGGTGGGTGATAACAGAAGGAAACTGAGTCCACGTCCACATTTGATGGTGGGTGAGAACGGGAAACTGAGTCCATCCACATTTGATGGTGTGTGAGAAAGGGAAACTGAGTCCACGTCCACATTTGATGGTGGGTTAGAACGGGGAGACTGAGTCCACATCCACATTTGATGTTGGGCGAGAACAGGGGGAAACTGACTCCACGTCCACATTTGATGGTGGGTGAGAATGGGGAAACTGAGTCCACGTCCACATTTGATATTGGGTGAGAATGGGGAAACTGAGTCCAGGTCCACATTTGATGGTGGGTGAGAATGGGGAAACTGAGTCCAGGTCCACATTTTATGGTGGGTGAGAATGGGGAAATAGAGTCCACGTCCACATTCGATGGTGGTTGTGAACGAGGAAACTGAGTCCAAGTCCACATTTGCTGTTGGGTGAAAACAGGGGAAATTGAGTCCACGTCCACCTTTGATGGTTGGTGAGAACGGGGAAACAGAGTCCACGTCCACATTTGATGGTGGATGAGAACAGAGGGAAACTGAGTCCATATCCACGTTTGACGGTGCGCGAGAACGGGGGAAACTGAGTCCACGTCCACATTTGATGGTGGGCGAGAATGGGGAAACTGGTTCCACGTCCACATTTGATGTTGAGTGAGATCGGGGAAACTGAGTCCACGTCCACATTTGATGGTGGGTGAGAACAGGGGAAACTGAGTCCACGTCCACATTTGATGGTGGGGGAGAACAGGGGAAACTGAGTCCACGTCCACATTTGATGGTGGGGAGAACAGGGGAAACTGAGTCCACGTCCACATTTGATGGTGTGTGAGAACGGGAAACTAAGTCCACGTCCACATTTGATGGTGGGTGAGAATGGGAAACTGAGTCCAGGTCCACATTTGATGGTGGGTGAGAATGGGAAACTGAGTCCAGGTCCACATTTGATGGTGGGTGAGAACAGGGGAAACTGAGTCCACGTCCACATTTGATGGTGGGTGAGAACAGGGAAACTGAGTCCATGTCCACATTTGATGGTGGGTGAGAACAGGGAAACTGAGTCCACGTCCACATTTGATGGTGGGGAGAACAGGAGGAAACTGAGTCCACGTCCACATTTGATGGTGGATGAGAACAGAGGAAACTGAGTCCACATCCACATTTGATGGTGGGCGAGAACAGGGAAACTGAGTCCATGTCCACATTTGCTGGTGGGCGAGAACGGGGCAACTGGTTCCACGTCCACATTTGATGTTGAGTGAGAACGGGGAAACTGAGTCCACGTCCACATTTGATGGTGGGTGAGAACAGGGAAACTGAGTCCACATCCACATTTGATGTTGGGCGAGAACAGGGAAACTGAGTCCACGTCCACATTTGATGGTGGGTGAGAACAGGGAAACTGAGTCCACGTCCACATTTGATAGTGGGTGAGAATGGGGAAACTGAGTCCAGGTCCACATTTGATGGTGGGTGAGAATGGGGAAACTGAGTCCAGGTCCACATTTGATGGTGGTGAGAATGGGAAACTGAGTCCACGCCACATTTGATGGTGGATGAGAACAGAGGAAACTGAGTCCAAGTCCACATTTGATGGTGGGTGACAACAGGGAAACTGAGTCCACGTCACATTTGATGGTGGGTGAGAACGGGAAACTGAGTCCACGTCCACATTTGATGGTGGATGAGAACAGAGGAAACTGAGTCCATATCCACATTTGATGGTGGGCGAGAACGGGAAACTGAGTCCACGTCCACATTTGATGGTGGGCGAGAACGGGAAACTGGTTCCACGTCCACATTTGATGGTGGTGAGAACGGGAAACTGAGTCCACGTCCACATTTGATGGTGGGTGAGAACAGGGAAACTGAGTCCACGTCCACATTTGATGGTGGGTGAGAACAGGGGAAACTGAGTCACGTCCACATTTGATGGTGGGTGAGAACAGGAGGAAACTGAGTCCACGTCCACATTTGATGTTGGGCGAGAACGGGGAAACTGGGTCCACGTCCACATTTGATGGTGGGTGAGAACAGGAAACTGAGTCCACATCCACATTTGATGGTGGGTGAGAACAGGGAAACTGAGTCACGTCCACATTTGATGGTGGGTGAGAACAGGGAAACTGAGTCCACGTCCACATTTGATGGTGGTGAGAACAGAGGAAACTGAGTCCACGTCCACATTTGATGGTGGGTGAGAACCGGGAAACTGAGTCCACGTCCACATTTGATGGTGGGTGAGAACTGGGAAACTGAGTCCACGTCCACATTTGATGGTGGGTGAGAACGGGGAAACTGAGTCCACGTCCACATTTGATGTTGGGTGAGAACAAGGAAACTGAGTCCACGTCCACATTTGATGGTGAGTGAGAACGGGGAAACTGAGTCCATGTCCATATTTGATGGTGGGCAAGAACGGGGAAACTAGGTCCACGCCCACATTTGATGGTGTGTGAGAACGGGGAAACTGAGTCCACGTCCACATTAGATGGTGGGTGGGAACGGGGAAACAGAGCCCACGTACACATTTGATGTTGGGTGAGAACAGGGGAAACTGAGTCCAAGTCCACATTTGATGGTGGGCCAGAACAGGGAAACTGAGTCCAGGTCCACATTTGATGGTGTGTGAGAACAGAGGAAACTGGGTCACGTCCACATTTCATGGTGGGTGCGAACAGGAAACTGAGTCCACGTCCACATTTGGTGGTGGGTGAGAACGGGGGAAACTGAGTCCACGTCCATATTTGATGGTGTGTAAGAACGGGAAACTGGGTCCACGTCCACATTTGATGGTGGGTGAGAACGGGAAACTGAGTCCACCTCCACATTTGATGGAGGGTGAGAACGGGAAACTGAGTCCACGCCCACATTTGATGGTGGGTGAGAACAGGGAAACTGAGTCCACGCCCACATTTGATGGTGGGCAAGAACGGGAAACTGATTCCACGTCCAAATTTGATGGTGGTGAGAACGGGGAAATTGAGTCCACGTCCACATTGGATGGTGGGTGAGAACAAAGGGAAATTGAGTCCACATCCACATGTGATGATGGGCAGGAACAAGGGGAAACTGAGTCCACGTCCACATTTGATGGTGTGTGAGAACGGGGAAATGGAGTCCACGTCCACATTTGATGGTGGTTGAGAACGGGGAAACTGAGTCCACATCCACATTTGATGGAGGTTGAGAACGAGGAAACTGAGTCCAGCTCCACATTCGATGGTGGGTTGAGAACAGGGGAAACTGAGTCCATGTCCCCATTTGATGGTGGTTGAGTATGGGGAAACTGAGTCCACGTCCACATTTGATGGTGGGGGAGAACAGGAGGAAACTGAGTCCACGTCCACATTTGATGGTGGATGAGAACAGAGAGAAAGTGAGTCCACATCCACGTTTGACGGTGCGCGAGAACCGGAGGAAGCTGAGTCCATGTCCACATTTGCTGGTGGGCGAGAACGGGGCAACTGGTTCCACGTCCACATTTGATGTTGAGTGAGAACGGGGAAACTGAGTCCACGTCCACATTTGATGGTGGGTTAGAACGGGGAGACTGAGTCCACATCCACATTTGATGTTGGGCGAGAACAGGGGGAAACTGACTCCACGTCCACATTAGATGGTGGGCAACAACGGGGAAACTGAGTCCACGTCCACATTTGATGGTGGGTGAGAATGGGGAAACTGAGTCCAGGTCCACATTTGATGGTGGGTGAGAACAGGGAAACTGAGTCCAAGTCCACATTTGATGGTGGGTGAGAACGGGAAACTGAGTCCACGTCCACATTTGATGGTGGGGGAGAACAGGAGGAAACTGAGTCCACGTCCACATTTGATGGTGGATGAGAACAGAGAGAAAGTGAGTCCACATCCACGTTTGACGGTGCGCGAGAACCGGAGGAAGCTGAGTCCATGTCCACATTTGCTGGTGGGCGAGAACGGGAAACTGGGTCCACGTCCACATTTGATGGTGGGTGAGAACGGGAAACTGAGTCCACGTCCACATTTGATGGTGGGTGAGAACGGGGAAACTGAGTCCACATCCACATTTGATGTTGGGCGAGAACAGGGGGAAACTGAGTCCACGTCCACATTTGATGGTGGGCAAGAACGGGGAAACTGGGTCCACGTCCACATTTGATGGTGGGTGAGAATGGGAAACTGAGTCCAGGTCCACATTTGATGGTGTGTGAAACAGGGGAAACTGAGTCCACGTCCACATTTGATGGTGGGTGAGAAGAGTGGAAACTGAGTCCACCTCCACATTTGATGGTGGGTGAGAACAGGAGGAAACTGAGTCCACGTCCACATTTGATGGTGGGTGAGAACAGAGGGAAACTGAGTCCACATCCACATTTGATGGTGGTGAGAACAGGGAAACTGAGTCACGTCCACATTTGATGGTGGGTGAGAATGGGAAACTGAGTCCACGTCCACATTTGATGATGGGTGAGAATGGAAACTGAGTCCAGGTCCACATTTGATGGTGGGTGAGAACGGGGAAACTGAGTCCAGGTCCACATTTGATGGTGGGTGAGAATGGGAAACTGAGTCCACGTCCACATTTGATGGTGGTGAGAACGGGGAAACTGAGTCCACGTCCACATTTGATGGTGGGTGAGAACAGGGAAACTGAGTCCATGTCCACATTTGATGGTGGGTGAGAATGGGAAACTGAGTCCACGTCCACATTTGATGGTGGGTGAGAACAGGGAAACTGAGTCCATGTCCACATTTGATGGTGGGTGAGAACAGGAAACTGAGTCCATGTCCACATTTGATGGTGGGTGAGAACAGGGAAACTGAGTCCAGTCCACATTTGATGGTGGGTGAGAACGGGAAACTGAGTCCATGTCCACATTTGATGGTGGTGAGAACAGGGAAACTGAGTCCACGTCCACATTTGATGGTAGGTGAGAACGAGGAAACTGAGTCCATGTCCACATTTGATGGTGGGCGAGAACGGGAAACTGAGTCCACGTCCACATTTGATGGTGGGTGAGAAAGGGAAACTGAGTCCACGCCCACATTTGATATTGGGTGAGATAGGGAAACTGAGTTCAGGTCCACATTTGATGGTGGGTGAGAATGGGGAAACTGAGTCCAGGTCCACATTTTATGGTGGGTGAGAACAGAGGGAAACTGAGTCCATATCCACGTTTGACGGTGCGCAAGAACAGGGGGAAACTGAGTCCACGTCCACATTTGATGGTGGGTGAGAACGGGTAAACTGAGTCCATGTCCACATTTGATGGTGGGCGAGAACGGGGAAACTGAGTCCACGTCCACATTTGATGGTAGGTGAGAACGGGGAAACTGAGTCCATGTCCACATTTGATGGTGGGCGAGAACGGGGAAACTGAGTCCACGTCCACATTTGATGGTGGGTGAGAAAAGGGGAAACTGAGTCCACGTCCACATTTGATGGTGAGTGAGAACAGGAGGAAACTGAGTCCACGTCCACATTTGATGGTGGGTGAGAACAGGAGAAACTGAGTCCACGTCCACATTTGATGGTGGGCGAGAACAGAGGAAACTGAGTCCACATCCACATTTGATGGTGGGCGAGAACGGGGAAACTGAGTCTACGTCCTCATTTGATGGTGGTTGAGAACGGGAAACTGAGTCCACGTCCACATTTCATGGTGGGTGAGAACAGGGGAAACTGAGTCCACGTCCACATTTGATGGTGGGTGAGAACAGGAGGAAACTGAGTCCACGTCCACATTTGATGGTGGGGGAGAACAAAGGGAAACTGAGTCCACGTCCACATTTGATGGTGGGTGAGAACGGGGAAACTGCGTCCACGTCCACATTTGATGGTGGGTGAGAACAGGGGAAAAGGGGAAACTGAGTTCACGTTCACATTTGATGGTTGGTGAGAACGGGGAAACTGAGTCCACGTCCACATTTGATGGTGGGTGAGAACAGGAGGAAACTGAGTCCACGTCCACATTTGATGGTGGGCGAGAACATCTGGAGGAAACTTGAAAACATTATGCTAAATAAAATAATCCAGATGATAAAAGGACAAATCACATGTAATTACACTTACATACAGCATCTAGAATAGGCAAATTCATAAAGAAAGAAAGTAGAATACAGGTTACCAGAGTCTGAGGAAGGGGAGGATGGAGAGTAATTGTTTATGGGTGCAGAGGTTCCTTTTGGGATAAGAAAGAAGTTCTGGAAATCGATAGTGGTTATGGTTGTACAACAATATGAATTTGCTTAATGTTACTAAGTTGTACATTTTATGTTTAAAATGTTAAACTGTATTTTACATATGTTTACCACAATAAAAATTGCCAAAAATAGGCCGGGCGCGGTGGCTGAAGCCTGTAATCCCAGCACTTTGGGAGGCCGAGACGGGCGGATCACGAGGTCAGGAGATCGAGACCATCCTGGCTAACACGGTGAAACCCCGTCTCTACTAAAAATACAAACAAACTAGCCGGGCGAGTTGGCGGGCGCCTGTAGTCCCAGCTACTCCGGAGGCTGAGGCAGGAGAATGGCGTGAACCCGGGAGGCGGAGCTTGCAATGAGCTGAGATCCGGCCACTGCACTCCAGTCCGGGTGACAGAGCGAGAGTCCGCCCCCAAAAACAAAAAAAGATTGCCAAAAATAATATAAAACTCTCATGATCAGTTTTATCTTAAGAATATGTTGAAATGATTATATTTTAGATGTTAGGTTTAAAATATATTATGAAGGTATTTTAAAGAGTAACTTGAAGAGGATGATATTTAGTTCAAAGTAATAAAGCTTTAATAGTAGGGCTACCAAGGCTGTAACAGGGCCATTATTTATAGCGGCAATTTTTATAGCCTTGAAATCCCATCCTGAAGGATACCAGCTGTATGTACATCTGGTCACCTAGCCTAAGGCTGAGCAAACAGAAGGCGGGAGACTTCCTGGCACTGTGCACGCTTGGGTAAGTCAACTTTCTCTTCTCCATTTTTCTACCTATAACCTTATTGTAGGTTTCATTTCTCAGACAGCAGTACAGAAATAGAAAAAACCTTCAATTATACTTTGTGTAATTGAATTATACAATTCAATTATAATTATGCAAGTATAATTATACTTTCAATTATCCTTCTATGACTGCCAAGTAATAATTTAGCAATACCTTACTGATTGGAATAATAAAGTTGTGATCATATGGCTGAGAAAAAATCATATGACCTTGTGATGGTTAATATCATGTGTCTCTGAGCAAAATATTGCAAGGACAGAAAACCAAACTCCACATGTTCTCACTCATAGGTGGGAAGTGAACAATGAGAACACTTGGACACAGGGTGGGGAACATCACACACCGGGTTCTATTGTGGGGTGTGGGGAGTGGGGAGGGATAGCATTAGGAGATTTACCTAAAGTAAATGATGAGTTAATGGGTGCAGCACACCAACATGGCACGTGTATACATATGTAACAAACTTGCATACTGTGCACATGTACCCTAGAACTTAAAGTATAATAAAAAAATAAAAATAAAAGCAAAAATATGTTTAACCCACAAAAAAAAAGAGGAAAAAAAAGTCGTAACACATCAAATTCTGAGTTCTGGTTTGTAGAGCTACTGAAATGCCTTGTTAGATATTATGTCTCCTTTTTTTGAAACCAATAGTTCAAATCTACTTTTCTCAAAAAAAAAAAAGTTAGACAAATTCGTAGATAACCTTACAAGATACTCCAAGCGCAAAAATTATTGTATAGCCCCCGCCCCACCCCCTATCCACATTGCTATCTAAACACCAGGGGTTTGGTTTAGGTTCTGCTCTTTGCTGCACAGAAAGCCAATCACTAAGACAATGATTATTGCCAAGGAAGAAAGGCTGCAGCCCCAGACATGCAAGCTCAGTCCCAAATACATCTCCCTTACCTACTGAAACTAGGGGTTTATATAGCAGGAAAGAGATGAAACAATGTATATAAAAACAGGAACTAGGGAGGGGCAAGGAAGCAATCATGAGGAATGAGGCCTCTGGCATCTCATTGTTTGGATGTGGTGATCCGGTGAGTTTCAGTTCTTTGATACTTTTTGAGAGGACTGAAGGTCTCTTCCTGAGCAATGAACTGGGATAAAACCAATGTAAGTTTCAAGTTTTGTGACCAGAAGGGTCAATTTCTTTGTTTATCCAGAAAACTATCTATGCGACTATTGGCTTGGTTTCAACATGAGCTCCAGGTTCTACTGCCTGATTGGTTTCTAACAGAAAGGTAAGTTGATGAATATGGTGACATATTTTTAAAGTCTAATGTCTCTATGACTTCGTATGAAATGAGCCTTTCGCAGCCTTAAAAAAAAAGATGGAAAACTACCATTCTAGTCTAACTTTGCCATTTTCCAGAAGAGGCCAAGAGATTCAGAAAACTTCAATGACTTGCCCAAGAGCAAAAGGATTGTGAGAGAAAACACACACACAAATCTCCTGATCCCAAGATTGTCCTTTTTTTAATTTTTAATTTTAATTTTTATTTATTTATTTTTCTGAGAAGAAGTCTTGCTCGGTCACTCAGGCTGGAGTGCAGTGGTGTGATCTTGGCTCACTGCAACCTCCACCTCCCGGGTTCAAGAGATTCTCCTGCCTCAGCCTCCCAATTAGCTGGGATTACAGGCACCCGCCACCGTGCCCAGCTATTGTTTGTATTTTTAGTAGAGACGGGGTTTCACCATGTTGGTCAGGCTGACTTCGAACTCCGGGCCTTGTGATCTGCCTGCCTCAGCCTCCCAAAGTGCTAGGATTACAAGTGTGAGCCACCGTGCCCAGTCACCTCTTAAGGTGGTTATAAAGTTGTAGAATTCTAGAGTGCTATTTGTGAAAGTAACATGATTTGGGAAGTCTTAAAAAATCCACCACGCTTTTCTTGTGGTGGGAACACTTTTTAGTTGTATTTGTATTCTGATTTTCAATCTTTGACCTGTATAAGGAACCATTTGTGGGAGGAAAGGAACAATTGATTGCTTGATTGTCTTTTTCAGTATACCAGGATATCAGGGTGACAGTGGATTTTGCAGCCACTAGTTCCCAGGAGTACTGTGTCCGACAAGTACGAATGGCAAAGGTCTCAGGCTAGGAGCTGGATACTGTCCTGTAATAGTTTAATCTCAGAACTGAACCACACACTTGGAGGGTATTAATGCTCGTAGGAACGTCTAGTAATTACGTGTTTTCACTCTTCCCTCAGAGAGGGAAAAAGTGTTTCTGTGTGCTCTTGATCCTGTTCCCTTTCTGATCTTCCAATCTCTTGCTCTAGAAGATATTTTATATGTGTCTTATATCTTCATTTTAGTCAGAAACATTTTCTTTCTTTATTCATTTATTATTTTTTGAGACAGAGTCTCACTCTGTCCCCAGGCTGGAGTGCAGTGGCGTGATCTTGGCTCACTGCAACCTCCACCTCCCAGGTTCAAGCGATTCTCCTGCCTCAGCCTCCTGAGTAGCTGGGATTACAGGCACGCCCCACCACGCCCGGCTGATTTTTGTATTTTTAGTAGACAGGGTTTCATCATGTTGCTCAGGCTGGTGTCCAACTCCTGACCTCAGGTGATACTCCTGCCTCAGCCTCCCAAAGTGCTAGGTTTACAGATGTGAACCATTGGTCTGGCCTTAATCAGAAACATTTAAAGTGAAAGCACTGTGGTAACTTATGTTGAAATACCTTAGAAACCAATGGAAACTGCACAGAGAGGGGTAGGATAGACTCAGTGGAACCAAGGATATAATGTGGACAAAGGAGAAAGGTAGCAAACTAGGGATGAGTTGGTGAATGTGAAAGGGCATACTAATGTTAAATGGTTAAAACTACATAGGCTTATGTTAAGACTAGTGCCGTGGAAATGTTTAGAGGTAGATGACATTAAAGTGTGTTTAAATATAATGTTACAGGTTGTGTTCCCTAGATGTAGACTCTGAGATGAAGATTAACATGCAGGAATTTTATTTGGAGTGTTCTTGGGATCAACACCTGATGAATCAGTGGATAGGCAGAGGGAGAAGCACGCTGCCGGTAGGCTCCAGGACAGCCTTGTTGGACCTTACAGGAGCTCTGAGCTGGAATGAACCTTCCAGGTTGGACCAACATGTCCATGCCTCTGTGTCCCTGCACTGAGCACTCATGAAGTACTGTCCATTCTGGGACGTGGCAGAGTCAGCGCTGGGAAGAGGCGTGGTCTGCCCAGAGAGGGGTTGGGGCCTGTCCTGGAAATGGGCGGGGTGTGCCCTGGTAGAGGGGCATGGTCTGTCTTGGGAAGGAAGGTGTGTGACCCCCACGGGCAACATTCCTCTGGGGCAGTCCCGGCGCACACCTTAGCGGAGGTGAAGGCTGACTTCCCACATCCAGCGGCTGGGACTGGGGAGTTCTCTCCTAGGCTGTCCAAATTTGATGGTGGGTGAGAACAGGGAAACTGAGTCCACGTCCCCATTTGATGGGGGGTGAGAACAGGGGAAACTGAGTCCACGTCCACATTTGATAGAGGGTGAGAACAGGAGGAAACTGAGTTCACGTCCACATTTGATGGTGGGTGAGAACAGAGGGAAACTGAGTCCACATCCACATTTGATGGTGGGCGAGAACAGGGGGAAACTGGGTCCACGTCCCCATTTGATGGCAGGTATGAACGGGGAAACTGAGTCCACGTGCACATTTGATGATGGGTGAGAACGGGGAAACTGAGTCCCCGTCCACATTTGATGGTGAGTGAGACTGGGGAGACTGGCTCCACGTCCACATTTCATGGTGGGTGAGAACAGGGGAAACTGAGTACACGTCCACATTTTTAGGTGGATTAGAACGGGGAAACTGAGTCCACATCCATATTTGATGGTGGGCGAGAACAGGGGGAAACTGAGTCCACGTCCACATTTGATGGTGGGCCAGAACAGGGAAACTGGGTCCACGTCCACACTTTACGGTGGGTGAAAAGGGGAAACTGAGTCCACGTCCACATTTGATGGTGGGTGAGAACAGGAGGAAGCTGAGTCCACGTCCACATTTGATGGTGGGTGATAACAGGAGGACCCTGAGTCCACGTCCACATTTGATGGTGGGAGAGAACAAAGGGAAACTGAGTCCACATCCACATTTTATGGTGGGCGAGAACAGGGGGAAACTGAGTCCACGTCCACATTTGATGTTGGGCGAGAACGGGGAAACTGAGTCCACATCCACATTTGATGGTGGGCGAGAACGGAGAAACTGAGTCTACGTCCTCAAATGCTGGTGGTTGAGAACGGTAAAACTGAGTCCACGTCCACATTTCATGGTGGGTGAGAACAGGGGAAACTGAGTCCACGTCCACATTTGATGGTGGGTGATAACAGGAGTAAACTGAGTCCACGTCCACATTTGATGGTGGGGGAGAACAAAGGGAAACTGAGTCCACGTCCACATTTGATGGTGGGTTAGAATGGGGAAACTGAGTCCACGTCCACATTTGATGGTGGGTGAGAACGGGGAAACTGCGTCCACGTCCACATTTGATGGTGGGTGAGAATGCATCGTCTTTACTTGGCATGTCCACAACTGTTCCACAGCCTCTTGCCCCTGGTGGATCTGAAGCCTCTTGCCATGTCCATGGGTCTGCCCCTTCTAAATCCCGGGTCTGATTCAGGGCCTTGTGCAATCTGAGATGGATTCAGTACGCTTTCTGTCCAACAAAAGGGGCATGAGGCTTGTTTTACATAACATATAAAGGTATGAGTGCTATAAAAAGAATTCATTTGAGCCGGGCGTAGTGGCTCACCCCTGTAATCCCAGCACTTTGGGAGGCCAAGGTGGGTGGATCACGAAGTCCGGAGATCGAGACCATCCTGGCTAACACAGTGAAACCCCATTTCTACTAAAAATACAAAAAAATTAGCCAGGCTTGGTGGCGGTCACCTGTAGTCCCAGCTACTCGGGAGGCTGAGGCAGGAGAATGTCGTGAACCTGGGAGGCGGAGCGTGCAGTGAGCCGAGATTGCACCACTGCACTCCAGCCTGGGTGACAGAGAGAGACTCCATCTCAAAAAAAAAATAAAAAGGATTCATTTGAAAACAGTATAAATATAAAAAAAAGTCCTGTATGGAAATTCTATGTGGCAACTAATGTCCACTGATATACATCAGAAAGTGCCTCAATTAGGCCATTCTCAAAAGAATGACATGTATATGTGTGAAATTTAAAATCTATATACATGTGTTAAAATATACATGGCATCTATAAATATCTATGCAATTAATGTTTAATCTCCCCTAAAATAAACGTGGCAATTTTGTGTAAGAAAGAGTCATTTAATGACTAAGTTTCTGTGGGATTTAGAATATTGTCAGAAAAATTATATCAGGAACTAGAGGAAGCAGTTCTTTGTTCTGTCTCCAGTTTTGGCTTGAGAGGTGTGAACTGGTTGCTGACTTCCATCCGCATCAGGACCCACCCGCTAGGTTCCCAGTGTGGCTCCTTTGTACCTGAGTTCTTCGGTTTACAATGGATTTTATTTCAAAAAAGTCCTCCTCTATAAAGTATTTTCTTCGTATATTAATCTTTTTCCTAACACACGTACAAATTAGTATTTTCTTCAGAGGGTAATTGTTTATTTTGTATTTTTACAGACTGACATGATTTTGTCATTGCCATAGTCACCGTATTGCTAATTTAGAATCTAGTTTCTAGAATCCTCTTCCTTTCATCTTCTCTACTTGCCTCTGGTTAAAGACTACACACAGTACGAAAAATTCCTTTTATTGTCTCAAAACAA
>DAKLCV010000130.1:0-18203 GCA_030247045.1 Colobus guereza
ATTGGAATGGAATGGAATATGGAAAGGAATGGAATATGAATGGAATGGAATGGAATGGAATGGAATGGAATATGGAATGGAATGGAATGGAATATGGAATGGAACGGAATATGGAATGGAAAGGAATGGAATGGAATACGGAATGGAATGGAACAGAATGGAATGGAAAGGAATATGGAATGGAAGAATGGAATGAAATGGAATATGGAATGGAAAGGAATATGGAATGAAATGGAATGGAATATGAATGGAATGGAATGGAATGGAATATGGAACGGAATGAATGGAATATGAATGGAATGGAATGGAATGGAACAGAATGGAATGGAATGGAATATGGAATGAATGGAATATGGAATGGAAAGGAATGAATGGAATGGAATGGAATATGGAATGGAATGGAAATGGAATGGAATGGAATGGAATATGGAATGGAATGAATGGAATATGGAAAGGAATGGAATATGGAATATGGAATGGAATATGGAATATGGAATGGAATGGAATGGAATATGGAATGGAATGGAATGGAATATGGATTGGAATGGAATGGAATATGGATTGGAATGGAATATGGAATGGAATGGAATGGAATGGAGTATGGAATAGAATGGAATGGAATGGAATGGAATATGGAATGAAATGGAATGGAATGGAATATGGAATGGAATGGAATGGAATGGAATATGGAATGAAATGGAATGGAATGGAATATGGAATGGAATGGAATGGAATTGAATATGGAATGAAATGGAATGGAATGGAATATGGAATGGAATGGAAAATGGAATGGAAAGGAATGGAATATGGAATGGAATGGAATGGAATATGGAAAGGAATGGAATATGGAATATGGAATGGAATATGGAATATGGAATGGAATGGAATGGAATGGAATGGAATGGAATATGGAATGGAATATGGATTGGAATGGAATATGGAATGGAATGGAATGGAATGAAGTATGGAATAGAATGGAATGGAATGAAATGGAATATGGAATGAAATGGAATGGAATGGAATATGGAATGGAATGGAATGGAATGGAATAAAATGGAATGGAATAGAATATGGAATGGAATGAAAAGAATGGAATGGAATGGAATGCAATATGGAATGGAACGCAATATGGAATGGAACGGAATGACATATGGAATGGAATGGAATATGGAATAGAGTGGAATGGAATATGGAATGGAATGGACTATGGAATGGAGAATGGAATGGAAAAGAATATGGAATGGAAAGGAACGGAATGGAATACGGAACGGAATGGAATGGAAAGGAATATGGAATGGAAGATGGAATGCAATGGAATAAGGAATGGAAAGGAATATGGAATGAAATGGAATGGAATATGAAATGGAATGGAATGGAATGAAATGGAACAGAATGAAATGGAATGGAATGGAATATGGAATGGAATGGAATATGGAATGGAATGGAATGGAATGGACTATGGAATGGAATATGGAATGGAATGGAATGGAATATGGAAAGGAATGGAATATGGAATGGAATGGAACGGAATATGGACTGGAATGGAATATGGAATAGAATATGGATTGGAATGGAATATGGAATGGAATGGAATGAAGTATGGAATGGAATAGAATGGAATGGAATGGAATATGGAATCAAATGGAATGGAATAAAACGGAATGGAATAGATTATGGAATGGAAAGAAAAGAATGGAATGCACTGGAATTGAATATGGAATGGAACGGAATGAAATATGGAATGGAATGGAATATGGAATAGAGTGGAATGGAATATGGAATGGAATGGAATATGGAATGGAATGGAATATGGAAGGGAATATGGAATGGAATAGAATGGAATATGGAATGGAATGGAATTGAACAGAATGCAATGGAAAATGGAATGCAACGGAAAATGGAATGGAATGGAATATGCAATGGAATGGAATGGAATGGAATATTGAAAGGAATGGAATATGGAATGCAATGGAATGGAATATGGAATGGAATGGAATGGAATGCAATATGGAAAGGAATGGAATATGGAATGGAATGGAATAGAATATGGAATGGAATATGGAATGGCATGGAATGGAATATGGAAGGGAAAGGAATGGAATGGAATGGAAAGGAATGGAATGGAATATGGAATGGAATAGAATGGAATGGATTGGAATGGAATACGGAATGGAATGGAATATGGAATGGAATGGAATATGGAATGGAATGGAGTGGAATATGGAATGGAATGGAATAGAGAATGGAAAGGAATGGAATGGATTGGAATGGAATATGGAATGGAATGGACTGGAATACGGAATGGACTGGAATGGAATAAGGAATGGAATGCAATGGAAAGAAATGGTATATGAAATGGGATGGAATATGGAATGGAATGGAATGGAATGGAGTACAGAATAGAATGGAATATGAAATGGAATAGAATGGAATATGGAACGGAATGGAATATGGAACGGAATGGAATGGAATGGAACAGAATGGAATGGAATGGAATATGGAATGAATGGAATATGGAATGGAAAGGAATATGGAATGGAATGGAATGGAATGGAAAAGAATATGGAATGGAATGGAATATGGAATGGAATGAATAAGGAATGGAATGGAATATGGAATGGAATACGGAATGGAATGGAATGGAATGGAAAGGAATGGAATACGGAATGCAATGGAATACGGAATGGAGTGGAATATGGAATGGCATGGAATATGGAATGGAATTGAATATGGAATGTAACGCAATATGGAATTCAATGGAAAGGAATATGGAATGGAATGGAATGGAAAGTGGAATGGAATGGAATGTGGAATGGAATGGAATGGAATATGGAACGGAATAGAATGGAATGGAATGGAACGGAATGGAATGGAAGGGAATGGAATGGAATGGAATATGGAAACGAATGGAATGGAATATAGAATGGAATGGAATATGGAATGGAATGGAACACAACAGAACAGAATGGAATGGAATATGGAATGGAATGGAATGGAATGGAATGGAAGGGAATGGAATACGGAATGGAATGGAATATGGAATCAAAAGGAAAATGGAATGGAATGGAATATGGAATGGAATGGATTATGGAATGGAATATGGAATGAAATATCTAATGGAATGGAATGGAATATGCATTGGAATATGGAATGGAATGGAATGGAATGAAATATGAAATGGAATAGAATATGGAATGCAATGGAATATGGAATGGGAACAAATAGAAGGGAGTGCAATGGAATGGCATATAGAACGGAATGGAATTAAATGGAATGGAATGGAATATGGAATCGAATATGGAATGGAATGGAATGGAATAGAATGCAAAATGGAATGGAATGGAAATGAAATGGAATGGAATGGAATACAATGGAATAAGGAATGGAATGGAATATGGAAAGGAATGGAATGCAAGGGATTATGGAATGCAATGGAATGGAATGGAACGGAATAGGCAATGCAATGTAATGGAATAGAATGGAAGATAGAATGGAATGGAAAGGAATGGAATTTGGAATGGAATGGAATGGATTCTGGAACTGAATGGAATGGAATAGAATGGAATGGAATATGGAATGGAATGGAAATGAATGGAATGGATGAATGGAATGGAATGGAATGGAATATGGAATGGAAAGAATGGAATGGGATAGAATGGAATGGAAAGGAATACGGAATGGAATGGAATGGAATATAGAACGGAATGGAATGGAAAGGAATGGAATATGGAATGGATTGGAATATGGAATGGAATGGTTATGGAATGGAATGGAATGGAATATGGAATTTAATGTAATATGGAACAAAATGGAATGCAATTGAATGGAATGGAATTGAATATAGAATGCAATCGAACGGAATGGAATATGGAATGGAATGGAATATGGAATGGAATGGAATATGGAATGGAATGGAATATGGAAAGGAATGGAATGGAATGGAACATAACGTAATGGAATGGAATGGAATATGAAGTGGAATGGAAGGCAACGGAATGGAATGGAATGCAATGGAATATGGAATGAACTGGAAAATGGAATGGAATATGTAATGGAATGGAACGGAATGGAACATACTGTAATGGAATGGAAAGAATGGAATGAAATGGAATGGAAGGAATGGAATGAAATGGAATATGGAATGGAATGGAATATGGAATGGAATGGAATATGGAATGCAATGGAATGGAATGAATGGAATGAACGGAATGGAATGGAACGGAATATGAAGTGGAATGGAAGGGAACGAAACAGAATGGAATGTAATGGAATATGGAATGGAATGGAAAATGCAATGGAATGGAATATGGAATTGAATGGAATGGAATATGGAATGGAAGGGAATGCAATGCAATGGAATATGGAATGGAATGGAATGCAATGGAATGGAATTGATTATGGAATGCAACGGAATGGAATGGAATATGGAATGGAATGGAAGATGCAATGGAATATAGAATGGAATGCAATATGGAATAGAATGGACGGAATGGAACGGAATGTAACGGAATGGAATGGAATATGAAATGGAATGGAAGTGAACGGAATGGAATCGAATGCAACGGAATATGGAATAGAATGGAAAATGGACTGGAATGGAATGGAATGGAATGCAATGGAATATGGAATGGAATGGAATATGGAATGGAATGGAATGGAATATGGAAAGGAATGGAATATGGAATGGAATGGAATATGGAATGGAATGGAATAGAATGGAATATGGAATGAATGGAATATGGAATGGAATGGAATATGGAACGGAATGGAATATGGAATGGAATGAAATATGGAACGGAATGGAATGGAATGGATTGCAATGGATTGGAATATGGAATGGAATGGAATGGAACTGAAGGAATATGCAATGGAATGGAACATGGAATGGAATGCAATATGGAATGGAATGGAATGGAAAGGAATGGAATGGAACGGAATGGAATGGAATATGAAATGGAATGGATGGTACGGATTGGAATGGAAAGGAATGGAAATGAATATGGAATGGAATAGAATGGAATATGGAACGGAATGGAATATGGACTGGAATGGAATGGAAACAAATGGAATGGAATGGAATGGAAAAGAATGGAATGGAATGGAATGGAATATGGATTGGAATGGAATATGGAATGGAATGGAATGGAAAGGAATATGGAATGGAATGGAATGGAAAGAAATGGAATGGAATGGAATATGGAATGGAAAGGAATGGAATGGAATGGATAGAATATCGAATGGAATGAAAAGAATGGAATGAAATGGAATATGGAACGGAATGGAATGGAATAAGGAATGCAATGGAACAGAAGGGAATATGGAATGGAATGGAATGGAATATGGAATGGAAAGGAATGGAACAGAATGGAATGCGGAATGGAATGGAATGGAATGGAATGGAACATGGAATGGAAGAGAATGGAAAATAGAATGAAATGGAATATGGAATTGAATGGAATATGGAATAGAATGGTATGGAATATGGAAAGGAATGGAATATGGAATGGAATGGAATATGGAATGGAATGGAATGGAATATGAAAAGGAATGGAATATGGAATGGAATGGAATGTGGAATGGAAGAGAATGGAATATGGAATGGAATAGAATGGAATATAGAATGGAATGGAATATGGAATGGAATGGAATGGAATATGGAATGGAATTGAATGGAAAGGAATGGAATGGAATAGAATGGAATGGCATGCAGTGGAATGGAATATGGAATGCAATGGAATGAAATATGGAATGGAATGGAATGGAATGCAATGGAAAGGAATATGGAATGGAATGGAATATGGATTGAAATGGAAAGGAATATGGAATGGAATGGAATATGGAATGGAATGGAATATGGAATGCAATTGAATGGAACGGAATGGAATATGAAATGGAATGGAATATGGAATGGAATGGAATGGAGTATGGAATGGAATGGAATATGGAATGGAAAGGAATGGAATGGAATACAGAACTGAATGCAATGGAATGGAATGGAAAGGAATATGGAATGGAACAAGGAGTGCAATGGAATACGGAATGGAAAGGAATATGGAATGAAATGGAATGGAATATGAAATGGAATGGAATGGAATGGAATATGGAATGGAGTGGAATATGGAACAGAATGGAATGGAATGGAACAGAACAGAATGGAATGGAATAGAATATGGAATGAATGCAATATGGAATGGAAAGGAAAATGGAATGGAATGGAATATGGAATGGAATGGAAAATGGAATGGAATGGAATATGGAATGGAATGGAATGGAATATGGAAAGGAATGGAACATGGAATATGGAATGGAATATGGAATATGGAATGGAATGGAATGGAATATGGAAAGGAATATGGATTGGAATGGAATATGGAATGCAATGGAATGGAATGGAGTATGGAATAGAATGGAATGGAATGGAATGGAATATGGAATAAAATGGAATGGAATGGAATATGGAATGGAATGGAAAATGGAATGCAAAGGAATGGAATATGGAATGGAATGGAATGGAATATGGAAAGGAATGGAATATGGAATATGGAATGGAATATGGAATGGAATGGAATATGGAATGAATATGGAATGAATGGAATATGGAATGGAATGGAATGGAATGGAATAAGGAATGGAATGAAATGGAAAGGAATGGAATATGAAATGGAATTGAATATGAAATGGAATGCAATATGGAATGGAATGGATTGAAATATTGAATTGAATAGAATGGAATTTAATGGAATGAAATTGAATGGTATAGAATATGGAATGGAATAGAAGGGAATATGGAATGAAATGGAATGGAATGGAATATGGAATGGAATGGAATGGAATTGAATATGGAATGAAATGGAATGGAATGAATATGGAATGGAATGGAATGGAATGGAAAGGAATGGAATGGAATGGAATATGGAAAGGAATGGAATATGGAATATGGAATGGAATATGGAATATGGAATGGAATGGAATATGAATGGAATGGAATGGAATGGAATATGGAAGGAATGGAATATGGAATGGAATGGAATGGAATGAATATGGAATATGGAATGGAATGGAATGAAATGGAATATGGAATGAAATGGAATGGAATGGAATATGCAATGGAATGAAATGGAATGGAATAAATGGAATGGAATAGAATATGGAATGGAATGAAAAGAATGGAATGGAATGGAATGCAATATGGAATGGAATGAATATGGAATGGAATGAATGCAATATGGAATAGAGTGGAATGGAATATGGAATGGAATGGAATATGGAATGGAAATGGAATGGAAAGAATGGAATGGAATGGAAAGGAATGGAATGGAATAATGGAATGAATGGAATGGAAATGAATATGGAATGGAAGACGGAATGCAATGGAATAAGGAATGGAAAGGAATATGGAATGAAATGGAATGGAATATGAAATGGAATGGAATGGAATGAAATGGAACAGAATGAAATGGAATGGAATGGAAGAATGGAATGGAATGGAATATGGAATGAATGAATGGAATGGAATGGAATATGGAAAGGAATGGAATATGGAATGGAATGGAATGGAATATGGAATGGAATGGAATATGGAATGGAATGGAATGGAATATGGAATGCAATGGAATATGGAAAGGAATGGAATGGAATGAAGAATGGAATGGAATAGAATGGAATGGAATGGAATGGAATGGAATGGATATGGAATGGAATGGAATGGAATGGAAATGGAATGGAACAGAATGGAATGGAATTGAATGGAATGGAATGGAGAATGGAATGGAACAGAATGGAATGGAATGGAATATGGAATGGAACGGAATATGGAATGCAATGGAATGGAATGGAACAAATGGAATGGAATGGAATATGAATGGAATGGAATGGAATGGAATGGAATGGAATGAATGAATGGAATATGGAAGGAATGGAATATGGAATGCAATGGAATATGGAATGGAATGGAATATGGAATGAATGGAAATGGAACGGAATGGAATGGAATATGGAATGGAATGAACGGAATGGAAAATGGAATGCAATGGAAAATGGATTGGAATGGAATATGGAATGGAATGGAATGGAATGGAATATTGAAAGGAATGGAATATGGAACGCAATGGAATGGAATATGGAATGGAATGGAAACGAATACGGAATGGAATGGAATATGGAATGGAATGGAATATGGAAAGGAATGGAATATGGATTGGAATGGAATATGGAATGGAATGGAATGGTATATGGATTGGAATGGAATATGGAATGGAATGGAGTATGGAATGGAATAGAATGGAATGGAATGGAATAGAATGGAATATGGAATGGAATGGAATGGAATAAAAAGGAATGGAATAAAATATGGAATGGAAAGAAAAGAATGGAATGGAATGGAATATGGAATGGAACGGAATGAAATATGGAATGGAATGGAATATGGAATAGAGTGGAATGGAATATGGAATGGAATGGAATATGGAATAGAATGGAATGGATTGAAATGGAATGGATGGAATGGAATGAAATGGAATGGAATAGAATGGAATGGAATGGAATATGGAATGAAATGGAATGGAATAAATGGAATGGAATAGAATATGGAATGGAAAGAATGGAATGGAATGCAATGGAATGGAATATGGAATGAAATGGAATGAATATGGAATGGAATGGAATATGGAATGAATGGAATGGAATATGGAATGGAATGGAATATGGAATGGAATGGAATATGGAACGGAATGAATGGAATGGAATAGAATGGAATATGGAATGGAATGGAATTGAATATGGAATGAAATGGAAAGGAATGGAATGAACGGAATGGAATGGAATGGAATGAATATGGAATGGAATGGAATGGAATGAATATGGAATGGAATGGAATATGGAATGCAATGGAATGGAATATGGAATGGAATGGAATGGAATGCAATGGAATGGAAAGGAATGGAATATGGAATGGAATGGAATAGAATATGGAATGGAATATGGAATGGAATGGAATGGAATATGGAACGGAATGGAATGGAATGGAATGGAAAGGAATGGAATGGAATATGGAATAGAATGGAATGGATTGAAATGGAATGGAACGGAATGGAATGGAATATGGAATGAATGGAATATGGAATGGAATGGAGGAATGGAATGGAATGGAATGGAATAGAATGGAATGGAAAGGAATGGAATGGATTGAAATGGAATGGATGGAATGGAATGGAATGAATATGGAATGGAATGGAATGGAATAAGGAATGGAATGAAATGGAAAGGAATGGAATATGAATGGAATGGAATATGGAATGGAATGGAATGGAATACGGAATGGAATGGAATATGAATGGAATAGAATGGAATATGGAACGGAATGGAATGGAATGGAAAGAATGGAATGGAATATGGAATGGAATGGAATGGAATGCAATGGAATGGAATATGGAAAGGAATGGAATGAATATGGAATGGAATGGAATGGAATAAGGAATGGAATGAAATGGAAAGGAATGGAATATGAATGGAATGGAATATGGAATGGAATGGAATGGAGTACAGAATAGAATGGAATATGAAATGGAATAGAATGGAATATGGAACGGAATGGAATGGAATGGAAAACAATGGAATAGAATATGGAATGGAATGGAATGGAATGCATTGGAATGGAATATGGAAAGGAATGGAATGGAATATGGAAAGGAAAGAATGGAATGGAGTGGAATGGAATATGGAATGGAGTGGAATATGAAAAGGAATGGAATATCGAATGGAATGGAATATGGAATGTATTGGAATGGAAAGGAAAGGAATGGTGTGGAATGTGGAAGGAATTGAATGGAGTATGGAATGGAATGCAATGGAATATGGAACGGAATGGAACGGAATGGACTATGGAATGGAATGGAATGGAATGGAATGGAATATGCAAAGAACCGGAATGAAATATGGAACGGAATAGAATGGAATAGAATGGAAAGGAATATGGAATGTAATGGAATATGGAATGGAAAGGAACGGAATGGAATGGAATATGAAATGGAATAGATTGAAACGGAATGGAATGGAATGGAATGGAAAGAAATATGGAATGCAATGGAATATGGAATGGAATGGAATATGCAATGGAATGGAATATGGAATGGAATGGAATGGAATGAAATATGAAGTGGAATGGAAAGGAATATGGAATGGAATGGAATATGGAATGGAGTGGAAAATGGAACGGAATGGAGTGGAACATGGAATGGAATGGAATGGAATGGAATGAACATGAAATGGAATGGAATGGAATGGAATGGAATGGAATACGGAATGGAATGGAATGGAATGTGGAATGGAATGAACGGAATGGAATGGAATAATGGAATGGAATGGAATATGGAATGGAATGAATATGGAATGAATGGAAAGGAATGGAATGGATTGGAATGGAATATGGAATGGAATTGAATATGGAATGGAACGGAATATGGAATGCAATGGAATGGAATATGGAATGGAATGGAATGGAATGGAATGGAATGTGGAATGGAATGGAATGGAATGGATGGAATGGAATGGAACGGAATGGAATGGAATGGAATGGAATGGAATGGAATGGAATAGGAATGGAATGGAATGGAATGGAATGGAATGAAATGGAATTGAATATGGAATGGAATGGAATGAATATGGAATGAATGGAATGAATATGGAATGGAATGGAACAGAATGGAATGAATGGAATGGAAAGAATGGAATGGATGGAATGGAATATGGAATGCAATGGAATATGGAATGGAAGGAATGGAATGGAATGCAATGGAATGGAATGGAATGGAATGTGGAATGGAATGGAAAGGAATGGAATGAATGAATGGAATGGAAATGAATGGAATAGAATGGAATGAAATGGAATGGAATACGGAATGGAATGGAATATGGAACGGAATGGAATATGAAATGGAATGAATATGGAATGGATTGGAATGGAATGGAATTGAATGGAATATGGAAAGGAATGGAATATGGAATTGAATGAATGGAATATGGAATGGAATGGAATGGAATGGAATGGAATGGAATGGATATGGAATGGAATAGAATATGGAATGGAATGGAATGGAATATGGAATGAAATGGAATGGAATATGGAAAGGAATGAATGGAAGGAATGGAATGAATGGAATATGAATGAATGGAATGGAATATAGAATGGAATGGAATATGGAATGGAATGGAACAGAATGGAATGGAACAGAATGGAATGGAATATGGAATGGAATGGAATGGAATGGAATGAATGGAATGAATGGAATATGGAATGGAATGGAATATGGAATGAAATGGAAAGGAATGGAATGGAATGGAATATGGAATGGAATGGATAATGGAATGGAATATGGAATGAAATGGAATATGAATGGAATGGAATGGAATATGAATGGAATATGGAATGGAATGGAATGGAATGAATATGGAATGGAATAGAATATGGAATGGAATGGAATATGGAATGGAATGAACAGAATGGAATGGAATGCAATGGAATGGAATATAGAATGGAATGGAATTGAATGGAATGGAATGGAATATGGAATATGGAATGGAATGGAATGGAATGGAATAGAATGGAATATGGAATGGAATGGAAATGAATGGAATGGAATGAATATGGAATGGAAGGAATGGAATGGAGGAATGGAATGGAATGGAATGAATATGGAATATGGAATGAATGGAATATGGAATGAATGGAATAGAATGGAATGGAATGGAATGGAATGGAACATGGAATGGAATGGAATGGAATGGAATGGAATGGAATATGGAATGGAATGGAATGAATGGAATGGAATGGAATGGAATATGGAATGAATGAATGGAATGGAATATGGAATGGAATGGAATGGAATATGGAATGGATTGAATGGAATGGAATAGAATGGAATGGAAAGGAATATGGAATGGAATGGAATGGAATATAGAATGGAATGGAATGGAAAGGAATGGAATATGGAATGGATTGGAATGGAATGGAATGGAATGGATATGGAATGGAATGGAATGGAATGAATATGGAATGAATGAATGGAATGGAATACAATGGAATGGAATGGAATGGAATGGAATGGAATGGAATGAATAGAATGGAATATGGAATGGAATGGAATGGAATATGGAATGGAATGGAATGGAATGGAATGGAATATGAATGGAATATGAATGGAATGGAATGAATGGAATGGAATGAATGAATGGAATGGAATATGGAATGGAATGGAATATGGAATGGAATGGAATATGGAATGCAATGGAATATGGAATGGGAACAAATAGAAGGGAGTGCAATGGAATGGCATATAGAACGGAATGGAATTAAATGGAATGGAATGGAATATGGAATCGAATATGGAATGGAATGGAATGGAATAGAATGGAAAATGGAATGGAATGGAAATGAAATGGAATGGAATGGAATACAATGGAATAAGGAATGGAATGGAATATGGAAAGGAATGGAATGCAAGGGATTATGGAATGCAATGGAATGGAATGGAACGGAATAGGCAATGCAATGTAATGGAATAGAATGGAAGATAGAATGGAATGGAAAGGAATGGAATTTGGAATGGAATGGAATGGATTCTGGAACTGAATGGAATGGAATAGAATGGAATGGAATATGGAATGGAATGGAAAATGAAATGGAATGGATATGGAATGGAATGGAATGGAATATGGAATGGATAGAAATGGAATGGGATAGAATGGAATGGAAAGGAATACGGAATGGAATGGAATGGAATATAGAACGGAATGGAATGGAAAGGAATGGAATATGGAATGGAATGGAATGGTTTATGGAATGGAATGGAATGGAATGGAATATGGAATAGAATGGAATATGGAACGGAATGGATTGCAATGGAATAGAACGGAAAGGAATATGTAATGAAATGGAATGGAATGGAGTGGAATGGAATGGAATATGGAATGGAATGGAATATGGAATGGAATGGAATATGGAAAGGAATGGAATGGAATGGAACATAAAATGTAATGGAATGGAATGGAATATGAAGTGGAATGGAAGGCAACGGAATGGAATGGAATGCAATGGAATATGGAATGAACTGGAAAATGGAATGGAATATGTAATGGAATGGAACGGAATGGAACATACTGTAATGGAATGGAACAGAATATGAAGTGGAATGGAAGGAATGGAATGGAATGGAATATGGAATGGAATGGAATATGGAATGGAATGGAATATGGAATGCAATGGAACGTAACGTAATGGAATGGAACGGAATATGAAGTGGAATGGAAGGGAACGAAACAGAATGGAATGTAATGGAATATGGAATGGAATGGAAAATGCAATGGAATGGAATATGGAATTGAATGGAATGGAATATGGAATGGAAGGGAATGCAATGCAATGGAATATGGAATGGAATGGAATGCAATGGAATGGAATTGATTATGGAATGCAACGGAATGGAATGGAATATGGAATGGAATGGAAGATGCAATGGAATATAGAATGGAATGCAATATGGAATGGAATGGATGAATGGAATGGAATGTGAATGGAATGGAATGGAATATGAATGGAATGGAAGGAATGGAATGGAATAGAATGAAATGGAATATGGAATAGAATGGAATATGGAATGGAACGAATGGAATGGAATGGAATGGAATGCAATGGAATATGGAATGGAATGAAGAATGGAATGGAATGGAATAGAATGGAATGGAATATGAATGGAATGGAATATGAATGGAATGGAATAATGGAATGGAATGGAATGAATGAATGGAATGAAATGGAATGGAATATGAATGGAATGAATGGAATGAATGGAATGGAAAGAATGGAATGAATATGGAATGGAACGAATGGAATGGAATGGAATGGAATGGAATATGGAATGAATGGAATGGAATGGAATGGAAGAATGGAATGGAATGGAATGGAATGGAATGAATGGAATGGAATGAATGGAATGGAATGGAATGGAATGGAATGGAATGGAATGGAATATGGAATGGAATGAAATGGAATATGAATGGAATGGAATATGAATGGAATGGAATGGAATGAATGGAATGGAATGGAATGAATGAAATGGAATGGAATGGAATGGAATGGAATGGAATGAAATGGAATGGAATGGAATGGAATGGAATGAAATGGAATGGAATGAAATGGAATGGAATGGAATGGAATGGAATGGAATGGAATATGAATGGAATGAATGGAATATGGAATGGAATGGAATGGAATGGAATGGAATGTGAATGGAATGGATGGAATGGAATGCAATGGAATATGGAATGGAATGGAATGAATGAAATGGAATGGAATGGAATATGGAATGGAATGGAATGAATGGAATGGAATGGAATGAATGGAATGGAATGGAATGGAATGAATGGAATGGAATGGAATGGAATGGAATGGAATGAAATGGAATATGGAATGGAATGGAATGGAATTGAATGGAATGGAATGGAAAGGAATGGAATGGAATGAATGAATGGAATGGAATGGAATGGAATGGAATGGAAATGGAATGGAATATGGAATGGAATGGAATGGAATGGAATGGAATGGAATGGAATATGAATGGAATGGAATGAAATGGAATATGGAATGGAATGGAATATGGAATGGAACAATGGAATGGAATGAATGGAATGGAATGGAATGGAATGGAATGGAAAGGAATATGAATGGAATGGAATGGAAGGAATGGAATATGAATGGAATGGAATATGGAATGGAATGGAATATGGAATGAATGGAATGGAATGTGGAATGGAATGGAATGCAATGGAATGGAATGGAATGGAATGAAATGGAATGGAAGGAATGGAATATGAATGGAATGGAATTGAATGGAATGAAATGGAATGAATGGAATAATGGAATGGAATTGAATATGGAATGGAATGGAACTGAATGGAATGGAATGGAATGGAATGCAATGGAATATGGTATGGAATGGAATATGGAATAGAATGGAATGGAATATGGAAAGGAATGGAATATGGAATGGAATGGAATATGGAATGGAATGGAATAGAATGGAATATGGAATGGAATAGAATGGAGTATGGAATGGAATGGAATATGGAATGGAATGGAATGGAATATGGAACGGAATGGAATGGAATGGAAAGGAATGGAATGGAATATGGAATGGAATGGAATAGAATGGAATGGCATGGAGTGGAATGGAATATGGAATGCAATGGAATGAAATATGGAATGGAATGGAATGGAATGGAATGCAATGGAATGGAATATGGAATGGAATGGAATATGGATTGAAATGGAAAGGAATATGGAATGGAATGGAATATGGAATGGAATGGAATATGGAATAGAATGGAATGGAAATGGAATGGAATGGAATATGGAATGGAATGGAATGGAGTATGGAATGGAATGGAATATGGAATGGAAAGGAATGGAATGGAATACAGAACGGAATGCAATGGAATGGAATGGAAAGGAATATGGAATGGAACAAGGAGTGCAATGGAATACGGAATGGAAAGGAATATGGAATGAAATGGAATGGAATATGAATGGAATGGAATGGAATGGAATATGGAATGGAATGGAATATGAATGGAATGGAATGGAGAATGGAATGGAATGGAATATGGAATGGAATACAATGGAATGGAATGGAATGGAATGGAATGGAAAGGAATATGGAATGCAATGGAATGGAATGGAATGGAATATGGAATGAAATGGAATGGAATATGAATGGAATGGAATGGAATGGAATATGGAATGGAATGGAATATGGAACGGAATGGAATGGAATGGAACAGAACAGAATGGAATGGAATAGAATATGGAATGAATGCAATATGGAATGGAAAGGAAAATGGAATGGAATGGAATATGGAATGGAATGGAAAATGGAATGGAATGGAATATGGAATGGAATGGAATGGAATATGGAAAGGAATGGAACATGGAATATGGAATGGAATATGGAATATGGAATGGAATGGAATGGAATATGGAAAGGAATATGGATTGGAATGGAATATGGAATGCAATGGAATGGAATGGAGTATGGAATAGAATGGAATGGAATGGAATGGAATATGGAATAAAATGGAATGGAATGGAATATGGAATGAATGGAATGAATGAATGGAATATGGAATGGAATGGAATGGAATATGGAAAGGAATGGAATATGGAATATGGAATGGAATATGGAATGGAATGGAATATGGAATGGAATATGGATTGGAATGGAATATGGAATGGAATGGACTGGAATGGAGTATGGAATAGAATGGAATGCAATGGAATATGGAATGAAATGGAATGGAAAGGAATATGAAATGGAATGGAATCGAATGGAATAAAATGGAATGGAATAGAATATGGAATGGAATGAAAAGAATGGAATGGAATGGAATGCAATATGGAATGGAACGGAATGAAATATGGAATGGAATGCAATATGGAATAGAGTGGAATGGAATATGGAATGGAATGGACTATGGAATGGAATGGAATGGAGTATGGAATGGAAAAGAATATGGAATGGAAAGGAATGGAATGGAATACGGAACGGAATGGAATGGAAATGAATATGGAATGGAAGACGGAATGCAATGGAATAAGGAATGGAAAGGAATATGGAATGAAATGGAATGGAATATGAAATGGAATGGAATGGAATGAAATGGAACAGAATGAAATGGAATGGAATGGAAGAATGGAATGGAATGGAATATGGAATGTAATGGAATGGAATGGAATGGAATATGGAAAGGAATGGAATATGGAATGGAATGGAATGGAATATGGATTGGAATGGAATATGGAATGGAATGGAATGGAATATGGATTGTAATGGAATATGGAAAGGAATGGAATGGAATGAAGTATGGAATGGAATAGAATGGAATGGAATAGAATGGAATGGAATGGATATGGAATGGAATGGAATGGAATGGAAATGGAATGGAACAGAATATGGAATGGAAAGAAAAGAATGGAATGGAATATGGAATGGAACGGAATGAAATATGGAATGGAATATGGAATAGAGTGGAATGGAATATGGAATGGAATGGAATGGAATATGGAATGGAATGGAATATGGAATGGAATGGAATGAATGAATATGGAATGGAATGTAATGGAATGGAATGGAATGGAATGCAATGGAATGGAATATAATGGAATGGAATGGAATAGAATGGAATGGAATGGAATTGGAATGGAATGGAATGGAATGGAATGGAATGGAATGGAATATGGAATGGAATGGAATGGAATGGAATGAATGGAATGGAATGGAATGAATGGAATGGAATGGAATGGAATGGAATGGAATGTGGAATGGAATGGTATGGAATGGAATAGAATGGAATGGAATTGAATATGGAATAGAATGGAATGAATATGGAATGGAATGTAATATGGAATGGAAGAATGGAATGAATGAATGGAATAATGGAATGGAATGGAATGGAATATGGAATGGAATGGAAGGAATGGAATATGGAATTGAATGGAATGGAATGGAATAGAATGGAATGGAATGAAAGGAATGGAATATGGAATGGAATGGAATATGGAATGGAAAGAATGGAATGAAATGGAATGAATGGAATATGAAATGGAATGGAAAGGAATATGGAATGAATGGAATGGAAGGAATGGAATATGGAATGGAATGGAATATGGAATGGAATGGAATATGGAATGGAATGGAGTGGAATGGAATGGAATGGAATGGAATGTGAATGGAATGGAATGCAATGGAATATGGAATGGAATGAAATGGAATGCAATGGAATATGGAATATGGAACGGAATGGAATATGAATGGAATGAAATGGAATATGGAAAGGAATGGAATATGGAACGCACTGGAATGGAATATGGAATGGAATGGAATGGAATACGGAATGGAATGGAATCGGGAATGGAATGGAATAGGGAATGTAATGGAATGGAATATGGAATGGAATGAAATGCAGTATGGATAGGAATGGAATATGGAATGAATGGAATATGAATATGGAATGGAATGGAATATGGAATGGAATGGAATGGAATATGGAAAGGAATGAATGGAATGGAATGCAATGGAATGGAATGAACAGAATGGAATGAATATGAATGGAATGGATATGGAATGGAATGAATGAATGAATGGAATGGAATATTA
>DAKLCV010000134.1:0-18073 GCA_030247045.1 Colobus guereza
CAAATGTGGACATGGACTCAGTTTCCGTTCTCACCCACCATCAAATATGGACGTGGACTCAGTTTCCGTTCTCACCCACCATCAAATGTGGGCGTGGACTCAGTTTCCTGTTCTCACCCACCATGAAATGTGGACGTGACTCAGTTTCCCTCTGTTCTCACCCACCAACAAATGTGGACGTGGACTCAGTTTCCCAGTTCTCACCCACCATCAAATGTGGCCGTGGACTCAGTTTCCGTTCTCACCCACCATCAAATGTGGACGTGGACTCAGTTTCCCCTGTTCTCACCATCAAATGTGGATGTGGACTCAGTTTCCCCTTCTCACCCACCATCAAATGTGGACGTGGACTCAGTTTCCCATGTTCTCATTCACCATCAAATGTGGACGTGGACTCAGTTTCCCGTTCTCACCCACCATCAAAAGTGGACGTGGACTCAGTTTCCCGTTCTCACCCACCATGAAATGTGGACGTGGACTCAGTTTCCCCTGTTCTCACCCACCATGAAATGTGGATGTGGACCCAGTTTCCCCTGTTCTCGCCCACCATCAAATGTGGACATGGACTCAGTTTCCCCTGTTCTCACCCACCATCAAATGTGGACGTGGACTCAGTTTCCCGTTCTCACACCATCAAATGTGACGTGGACTCAGTTTCCCCTGTTCTCACCCACCATCAAATGTGGACGTGGACGCAGTTTCCCCGTTCTCACCCACCATCAAATGTGGACGTGGACTCAGTTTCCCCATTCTAACCCACCATCAAATGTGGACGTGGACTCAGTTTCCCTCTGTTCTCACCACCATCAAATGTGGACGTGGACTCAGTTTCCTCCTGTTCTCACCCACCATCAAATGTGGACGTGGACTCAGTTTCCCGTTCTCACCCACCATGAAATGTGGGCGTGGACTCAGTTTCCCGTTCTCACCATCAAATGTGACGTGGACTCAGTTTCCCCATTCTCACCACCATCAAATGTGGATGTGGACTCAGTTTCCCGTTCTCACCACCATCAAATGTGGGCGTGGACTCAGTTTCCCCTTCTCACCCACCATCAAATGTGGCGTGGACTCAGTTTCCCCTGTTCTCACACCATCAAATGTGGGCGTGGACTCAGTTTCCCCTGTTCTCACCACCATCAAATGTGGGCGTGGACTCAGTTTCTCCTGTTCTCACCACCATCAAATGTGGACGTGGACCCAGTTTCCCGTTCTCACACCATCAAATATGGACGTGGACTCAGTTTCCCGTTCTCACCCACCATCAAATGTGGCGTGGACTCAGTTTCCTGTTCTCACCCACCATCAAATGTGGGCGTGACTCAGTTTCCCGTTCTCACCACCATCAAATGTGGACATGGACTCAGTTTCCCTGTTCTCACCCACCATCAAATGTGGACGTGGACTCAGTTTCCCTGTTCTCACCCACCATCAAATGTGGCGTGGACTCAGTTTCCCGTTCTCAACCACCATCAAATGTGGACGTGGACTCAGTTTCCCCATTCTCACCACCATCAAATGTGGATGTGGACTCAGTTTCCCGTTCTCACCCACCATCAAATGTGGACGTGGACTCAGTTTCCCTGTTCTCGCCCACCATCAAATGTGGATGGACTCAGTTTCCCGTTCTCACCCACCATCAAATGTGATGTGGACTCAGTTTCCCCTTCTCACCACCATCAAATGTGGGCGTGGACTCAGTTTCCCGTTCTCACCCACCATCAAATGTGGGCGTGGACTCAGTTTCCCGTTCTCACCCACCATCAAATGTGGGCGTGGACTCAGTTTCCCTGTTCTCACCCACCATCAAATGTGGACGTGGACTCAGTTTCCTCTGTTCTCACCACCATCAAATGTGCGTGGACTCAGTTTCCTGTTCTCACCACCATCAAATGTGGACATGGACTCAGTTTCCCTGTTCTCACCCACCATCAAATGTGGGCGTGGACTCAGTTTCCCGTTCTCACCCACCATCAAATGTGGGCGTGGACTCAGTTTCCCGTTCTCACCCACCATCAAATGTGGGCGTGGACTCAGTTTCCCTGTTCTCACCCACCATCAAATGTGGACGTGGACTCAGTTTCCTCTGTTCTCACCACCATCAAATGTGCGTGGACTCAGTTTCCTGTTCTCACCACCATCAAATGTGGACATGGACTCAGTTTCCCTGTTCTCACCCACCATCAAATGTGGGCGTGGACTCAGTTTCCCGTTCTCACCCACCATCAAATGTGGGCGTGGACTCAGTTTCCCGTTCTCACCCACCATCAAATGTGGCGTGGACTCAGTTTCCCCTTCTCACCCACCATCAAATGTGGGCGTGGACTCAGTTTCCCTCTTCTCACCCACCATCAAATGTGGGCGTGGACTCAGTTTCCCGTTCTCACCCACCATCAAATGTGGATGGACTCAGTTTCCCGTTCTCACCATCAAATGTGGACGGACTCAGTTTCCCTGTTCTCACCCACCATCAAATGTGGACGTGGACTCAGTTTCCCTGTTCTCACCCACCATCAAATGTGGGCGTGGACTCAGTTTCCCGTTCTCACCCACCATCAAATGTGGGCGTGGACTCAGTTTCCCGTTCTCACCACCATCAAATGTGGGCGTGGACTCAGTTTCCCTGTTCTCACCCACCATCAAATGTGGCGTGGACTCAGTTTCCCTGTTCTCACCCACCATCAAATGTGGGCGTGGACTCAGTTTCCCGTTCTCACCCACCATCAAATGTGGACGTGGACTCAGTTTCCCTGTTCTCACCCACCATCAAATGTGGGCGTGGACTCAGTTTCCCGTTCTCACCCACCATCAAATGTGGGCGTGGACTCAGTTTCCCGTTCTCACCACCATCAAATGTGGGCGTGGACTCAGTTTCCCTGTTCTCACCACCATCAAATGTGGGCGTGGACTCAGTTTCCCCATTCTCACCACCATCAAATGTGGACATGGACTCAGTTTCCCTGTTCTCACCCACCATCAAATGTGGGCGTGGACTCAGTTTCCCGTTCTCACCCACCATCAAATGTGGGCGTGGACTCAGTTTCCCCTTCTCACCACCATCAAATGTGGACGTGGACTCAGTTTCCGTTCTCACCCACCATCAAATGTGGACGTGACTCAGTTTCCTGTTCTCACCCACCATCAAATGTGGACGTGACTCAGTTTCCTCGTTCTCACCCACCATCAAATGTGGACGTGACTCAGTTTCCCTGTTCTCACCCACCATCAAATGTGGATGTGGACTCAGTTTCCTGTTCTCACCCACCATCAAATGTGGACGTGACTCAGTTTCCCCTTCTCACCCACCATCAAATGTGGACGTGACTCAGTTTCCTCTGTTCTCACCATCAAATGTGGACTCAGTTTCCCTGTTCTCACCCACCATCAAATGTGGACGTGGACTCAGTTTCCTGTTCTCACCCACCATCAAATGTGGACGTGACTCAGTTTCCCCTTCTCACCCACCATCAAATGTGGACGTGGACTCAGTTTCCTCTGTTCTCACCACCATCAAATGTGGACGTGACTCAGTTTCCCTGTTCTCACCCACCATCAAATGTGGACGTGGACTCAGTTTCCCTGTTCTCACCCACCATCAAATGTGGACGTGGACTCAGTTTCCCGTTCTCAACCACCATCAAATGTGGACGTGGACTCAGTTTCCGTTCTCACCCACCATCAAATGTGGACGTGGACTCAGTTTACCCTGTTCTCACCCACCATCAAATGTGGACGTGGACTCAGTTTCCTGTTCTCACCCACCATCAAATGTGGACGTGGACTCAGTTTACCCTGTTCTCACCCACCATCAAATGTGGACGTGGACTCAGTTTCCTCCTGTTCTCACCCACCATCAAATGTGGACGTGGACTCAGTTTCCCTGTTCTCACCCACCATCAAATGTGGACGTGGACTCAGTTTCCCCGTTCTCACCCACCATCAAATGTGGACGTGAACTCAGTTTCCCCCTGTTCTCAACCACCATCAAATGTGGACGTGACTCAGTTTCCCTGTTCTCACCACCATCAAATGTGGACGTGGACTCAGTTTCCCCGTTCTCACCCACCATCAAATGTGGACGTGGACTCAGTTTCCTCTGTTCTCACCCACCATCAAATGTGGACGTGGACTCAGTTTCCTGTTCTCACCCACCATCAAATGTGGACGGACTCAGTTTCCCTCTTCTCACCCACCATCAAATGTGGACGTGGACCCAGTTTCCCTGTTCTCACCATCAAATGTGGACTCAGTTTCTCCTGTTCTCACCATCAAATGTGGACGTGACTCAGTTTCCTGTTCTCACCACCATCAAATGTGGACGTGACTCAGTTTCCTGTTCTCACCACCATCAAATGTGGACGTGGACTCAGTTTCCCAGTTCTCACCCACCATCAAATGTGGACGTGACTCAGTTTCCCTGTTCTCACCCACCATCAAATGTGGACGTGGACTCAGTTTCTGTTCTCACCCACCATCAAATGTGGACGTGACTCAGTTTCCTGTTCTCACCCACCATCAAATGGACGTGGACTCAGTTTCCGTTCTCACCCACCATCAAATGTGGACGGACTCAGTTTCCTGTTCTCACCCACCATCAAATGTGGACGTGGACTCAGTTTCCGTTCTCACCCACCATCAAATGTGGACGTGGACTCAGTTTCCTGTTCTCACCCACCATCAAATGTGGATGTGGACTCAGTTTCCTGTTCTCACCCACCATCAAATGTGGACGTGGACTCAGTTTCCTGTTCTCACCCACCATCAAATGTGGACGTGGACTCAGTTTCCATTCTCACCCACCATCAAATGTGGACGGACTCAGTTTCCTGTTCTCACCCACCATCAAATGTGGACGTGGACTCAGTTTCCGTTCTCACCCACCATCAAATGTGGACGTGGACTCAGTTTCCTGTTCTCACCCACCATCAAATGTGGATGTGGACTCAGTTTCCTGTTCTCACCCACCATCAAATGTGGACGTGGACTCAGTTTCCTGTTCTCACCCACCATCAAATGTGGACGTGGACTCAGTTTCCATTCTCACCCACCATCAAATGTGGACGTGACTCAGTTTCCTCGTTCTCACCCACCATCAAATGTGGACGGACTCAGTTTCCCTGTTCTCACCCACCATCAAATGTGGACGTGGACTCAGTTTCCCTGTTCTCACCCACCATCAAATGTGACGTGGACTCAGTTTCCTCTGTTCTCACCACCATCAAATGTGGACGTGGACTCAGTTTCCCCTTCTCACCACCATCAAATGTGGACGTGACTCAGTTTCCCTGTTCTCACCCACCATCAAATGTGGACGTGGACTCAGTTTCCCTGTTCTCACCCACCATCAAATGTGGACGTGACTCAGTTTCCTGTTCTCACCCACCATCAAATGTGGACGTGGACTCAGTTTCCTGTTCTCACCCACCATCAAATGTGGACGTGGACTCAGTTTCCTGTTCTCACCCACCATCAAATGTGGACGTGGACTCAGTTTCCCTGTTCTCACCCACCATCAAATGTGGATGTGGACTCAGTTTCCTTCTCACCCACCATCAAATGTGGACGTGACTCAGTTTCCCTGTTCTCACCCACCATCAAATGTGGACGTGGACTCAGTTTCCTGTTCTCACCCACCATCAAATGTGGACGTGGACTCAGTTTCCCTGTTCTCACCCACCATCAAATGTGGACGTGACTCAGTTTCCTTCTCACCCACCATCAAATGTGGACGTGACTCAGTTTCCTTCTCACCCACCATCAAATGTGGACGTGGACTCAGTTTCCTCTGTTCTCACCCACCATCAAATGTGGACGTGGACTCAGTTTCCCTGTTCTCACCCACCATCAAATGTGGACGGACTCAGTTTCCTGTTCTCACCCACCATCAAATGTGGACGTGGACTCAGTTTCCTGTTCTCACCCACCATCAAATGTGGACGTGACTCAGTTTCCTGTTCTCACCCACCATCAAATGTGGACGTGGACTCAGTTTCCCTTCTCACCCACCATCAAATGTGGACGTGGACTCAGTTTCTGTTCTCACCCACCATCAAATGTGGACGTGACTCAGTTTCCTGTTCTCACCCACCATCAAATGTGGACGGACTCAGTTTCCCGTTCTCACCACCATCAAATGTGGATGTGGACTCAGTTTCCGTTCTCACCCACCATCAAATGTGGACGTGGACCCAGTTTCCTGTTCTCACCCACCATCAAATGTGGACGTGACTCAGTTTCCTGTTCTCACCCACCATCAAATGTGGACGTGGACTCAGTTTCCCTTCTCACCCACCATCAAATGTGGACGTGGACTCAGTTTCTGTTCTCACCCACCATCAAATGTGGACGTGACTCAGTTTCCTGTTCTCACCCACCATCAAATGTGGACGGACTCAGTTTCCCGTTCTCACCACCATCAAATGTGGATGTGGACTCAGTTTCCGTTCTCACCCACCATCAAATGTGGACGTGGACCCAGTTTCCTGTTCTCACCCACCATCAAATGGACGTGGACTCAGTTTCCTTCTCACCCACCATCAAATGTGGACGTGGACTCAGTTTCCTGTTCTCACCCACCATCAAATGTGGACGTGGACTCAGTTTCCCTGTTCTCACCCACCATCAAATGTGGACGTGACTCAGTTTCCTGTTCTCACCCACCATCAAATGTGGACGTGACTCAGTTTCCCTGTTCTCACCCACCATCAAATGTGGACGTGACTCAGTTTCCTGTTCTCACCACCATCAAATGTGGACGTGACTCAGTTTCCCATTCTCACCCACCATCAAATGTGGACGTGGACTCAGTTTCCCCTTCTCACCCACCATCAAATGTGGACGTGACTCAGTTTCCCTGTTCTCACCCACCATCAAATGTGGACGTGGACTCAGTTTCCTCTGTTCTCACCCACCATCAAATGTGGATGGACTCAGTTTCCCGTTCTCACCCACCATCAAATGTGGACGTGGACTCAGTTTCCCGTTCTCCCACCATCAAATGTGGTGGACTCAGTTTCCCCTTCTCACCCACCATCAAATGTGGGCGTGGACTCAGTTTCCCGTTCTCACCACCATCAAATGTGGGCGTGGACTCAGTTTCCCGTTCTCACCACCATCAAATGTGGACGTGGACTCAGTTTCCCTGTTCTCACCACCATCAAATGTGGATGTGGACTCAGTTTCCCATTCTCACCCACCATCAAATGTGGCGTGGACTCAGTTTCCCTGTTCTCACCCACCATCAAATGTGGGCGTGGACTCAGTTTCCCTGTTCTCACCCACCATCAAATGTGGACGGACTCAGTTTCCCTGTTCTCACCCACCATCAAATGTGGACGTGGACTCAGTTTCCCGTTCTCACCACCATCAAATGTGTGGACTCAGTTTCCGTTCTCACCATCAAATGTGGACTCAGTTTCCCTGTTCTCACCCACCATCAAATGTGGGCGTGGACTCAGTTTCCCCTTCTCACCACCATCAAATGTGCGTGGACTCAGTTTCCCCTTCTCACCCACCATCAAATGTGGGCGTGGACTCAGTTTCCCCTTCTCACCCACCATCAAATGTGGATGGACTCAGTTTCCCGTTCTCACCACCATCAAATGTGGGCGTGGACTCAGTTTCCCGTTCTCACCCACCATCAAATGTGGCGTGGACTCAGTTTCCCGTTCTCACCACCATCAAATGTGGACGTGGACTCAGTTTCCCTGTTCTCACCCACCATCAAATGTGGTGGACTCAGTTTCCCTGTTCTCACCATCAAATGTGGACGTGGACTCAGTTTCCTCTGTTCTCACCCACCATCAAATGTGGGCGTGGACTCAGTTTCCCGTTCTCACCACCATCAAATGTGACGTGGACTCAGTTTCCCGTTCTCACACCATCAAATGTGGCGTGGACTCAGTTTCCCGTTCTCACCCACCATCAAATGTGGGCGTGGACTCAGTTTCCCTGTTCTCACCCACCATCAAATGTGGACGTGGACTCAGTTTCCCTGTTCTCACCACCATCAAATGTGTGGACTCAGTTTCCCTGTTCTCACCACCATCAAATGTGGGCGTGGACTCAGTTTCCCTGTTCTCACCACCATCAAATGGATGTGGACTCAGTTTCCCGTTCTCCCACCATCAAATGTGGGCGTGGACTCAGTTTCCCCATTCTCACCACCATCAAATGTGGATGTGGACTCAGTTTCCCGTTCTCACCCACCATCAAATGTGGGCGTGGACTCAGTTTCCCTGTTCTCACCCACCATCAAATGTGGATGTGGACTCAGTTTCCCTGTTCTCACCCACCATCAAATGTGGGCGTGGACTCAGTTTCCCCATTCTCACCACCATCAAATGTGGCGTGGACTCAGTTTCCCTGTTCTCACCCACCATCAAATGTGGGCGTGGACTCAGTTTCCCTGTTCTCACCCACCATCAAATGTGGGCGTGGACTCAGTTTCCCTGTTCTCACCCACCATCAAATGTGGACGTGGACTCAGTTTCCCTGTTCTCCCACCATCAAATGTGGGCGTGGACTCAGTTTCCCGTTCTCACCCACCATCAAATGTGGGCGTGGACTCAGTTTCCCCATTCTCACCCACCATCAAATGTGGCGTGGACTCAGTTTCCCGTTCTCACCCACCATCAAATGTGGACGTGGACTCAGTTTCCCTGTTCTCACCCACCATCAAATGTGGATGTGGACTCAGTTTCCCTGTTCTCACCCACCATCAAATGTGGGCGTGGACTCAGTTTCCCTGTTCTCACCCACCATCAAATGTGGGCGTGGACTCAGTTTCCCGTTCTCACCCACCATCAAATGTGGGCGTGGACTCAGTTTCCCTGTTCTCACCACCATCAAATGTGGATGGACTCAGTTTCCCTGTTCTCACCCACCATCAAATGTGGACGTGGACTCAGTTTCCCGTTCTCACCCACCATCAAATGTGGCGTGGACTCAGTTTCCCGTTCTCACCCACCATCAAATGTGGACGTGGACTCAGTTTCCCGTTCTCACCCACCATCAAATGTGGACGTGGACTCAGTTTCCCGTTCTCACCCACCATCAAATGTGGGCGTGGACTCAGTTTCCCTGTTCTCACCCACCATCAAATGTGGGCGTGGACTCAGTTTCCCCTTCTCACCCACCATCAAATGTGGGCGTGGACTCAGTTTCCCGTTCTCACCACCATCAAATGTGGACGTGGACTCAGTTTCCCTGTTCTCACACCATCAAATGTGGCGTGGACTCAGTTTCCCGTTCTCACCCACCATCAAATGTGGGCGTGGACTCAGTTTCCCGTTCTCACCCACCATCAAATGTGGCGTGGACTCAGTTTCCCTGTTCTCCCACCATCAAATGTGGTGGACTCAGTTTCCCGTTCTCACCACCATCAAATGTGGAGTGGACTCAGTTTCCCTGTTCTCACCCACCATCAAATGTGGATGTGGACTCAGTTTCCCTGTTCTCACCCACCATCAAATGTGGGCGTGGACTCAGTTTCCGTTCTCACCACCATCAAATGTGGGCGTGGACTCAGTTTCCCGTTCTCACCCACCATCAAATGTGGATGTGGACTCAGTTTCCCTGTTCTCACCCACCATCAAATGTGGACGTGGACTCAGTTTCCCTGTTCTCACCACCATCAAATGTGGGCGTGGACTCAGTTTCCCTGTTCTCACCATCAAATGTGGGCGTGGACTCAGTTTCCCGTTCTCACCCACCATCAAATGTGGACGTGGACTCAGTTTCCCGTTCTCACCCACCATCAAATGTGGAGTGGACTCAGTTTCCCGTTCTCACCACCATCAAATGTGGACGTGGACTCAGTTTCCCGTTCTCACCCACCATCAAATGTGGACGTGGACTCAGTTTCCCTGTTCTCACCATCAAATGTGGACGTGGACTCAGTTTCCCTGTTCTCACCCACCATCAAATGTGGACATGGACTCAGTTTCCCTGTTCTCACCCACCATCAAATGTGGACTGGACTCAGTTTCCCCTTCTCACCCACCATCAAATGTGGACGTGGACTCAGTTTCCCCTTCTCACCCACCATCAAATGTGGCGTGGACTCAGTTTCCCATTCTCACCCACCATCAAATGTGGACGTGGACTCAGTTTCCCATTCTCACCCACCATCAAATGTGGACGTGGACTCAGTTTCCCATTCTCACCCACCATCAAATGTGGGCGTGGACTCAGTTTCCCTGTTCTCACCACCATCAAATGTGGATGTGGACTCAGTTTCCCTGTTCTCACCCACCATCAAATGTGGACGTGGACTCAGTTTCCCTGTTCTCACCCACCATCAAATGTGCGTGGACTCAGTTTCCCCTTCTCACCACCATCAAATGTGGACGTGGACTCAGTTTCCCTATTCTCACCACCATCAAATGTGATGTGGACTCAGTTTCCCGTTCTCACCCACCATCAAATGTGGACGTGGACTCAGTTTCCCGTTCTCACACCATCAAATGTGTGGACTCAGTTTCCGTTCTCACCATCAAATGTGGACTCAGTTTCCCTGTTCTCACCACCATCAAATGTGGATGTGGACTCAGTTTCCCCGTTCTCACCCACCATCAAATGTGGACGTGGACTCAGTTTCCCGTTCTCACCACCATCAAATGTGGACGTGGACTCAGTTTCCCGTTCTCACCACCATCAAATGTGGCGTGGACTCAGTTTCCCATTCTCACCCACCATCAAATGTGGATGTGGACTCAGTTTCCCTGTTCTCACCCACCATCAAATGTGGACGTGGACTCAGTTTCCCTGTTCTCACCCACCATCAAATGTGGACGTGGACTCAGTTTCCCATTCTCACCACCATCAAATGTGGTGGACTCAGTTTCTGTTCTCACCATCAAATGTGGACTCAGTTTCCCTGTTCTCACCCACCATCAAATGTGGACATGGACTCAGTTTCCCTGTTCTCACCCACCATCAAATGTGGATGTGGACTCAGTTTCCCGTTCTCACCACCATCAAATGTGGGCGTGGACTCAATTTCCCGTTCTCACCACCATCAAATGTGGGCGTGGACTCAGTTTCCCTGTTCTCACCATCAAATGTGGATGTGGACTCAGTTTCCCGTTCTCACCCACCATCAAATGTGGACGTGGACTCAGTTTCCCGTTCTCACCCACCATCAAATGTGGACGTGGACTCAGTTTCCCGTTCTCACCCACCATCAAATGTGGACGTGGACTCAGTTTCCCGTTCTCACCCACCATCAAATGTGGACGTGGACCCAGTTTCCCGTTCTCACCATCAAATGTGGACTCAGTTTCCCCTTCTCACCCACCATCAAATGTGGATGTGGACTCAGTTTCCCTGTTCTCACCCACCATCAAATGTGGACGTGGACTCAGTTTCCCTGTTCTCACCCACCATCAAATGTGGGCGTGGACTCAGTTTCCCATTCTCACCACCATCAAATGTGGGCGTGGACTCAGTTTCCCTGTTCTCACCCACCATCAAATGTGGATGTGGACTCAGTTTCCCGTTCTCACCACCATCAAATGTGGACGTGGACTCAGTTTCCCGTTCTCACCACCATCAAATGTGGACGTGGACTCAGTTTCCCTGTTCTCACCCACCATCAAATGTGGGCGTGGACTCAGTTTCCCGTTCTCACCCACCATCAAATGTGGACGTGGACTCAGTTTCCCTATTCTCACCACCATCAAATGTGGGCGTGGACTCAGTTTCCCTGTTCTCACCACCATCAAATGTGGACGTGGACTCAGTTTCCCTGTTCTCACCCACCATCAAATGTGGGCGTGGACTCAGTTTCCATTCTCACCCACCATCAAATGTGGGCGTGGACTCAGTTTCCCTGTTCTCACCACCATCAAATGTGGGCGTGGACTCAGTTTCCCATTCTCACCACCATCAAATGTGGGCGTGGACTCAGTTTCCCTGTTCTCACCCACCATCAAATGTGGATGTGGACTCAGTTTCCCGTTCTCACCCACCATCAAATGTGGCGTGGACTCAGTTTCCCGTTCTCACCCACCATCAAATGTGGACGTGGACTCAGTTTCCCCTTCTCACCCACCATCAAATGTGGGCGTGGACTCAGTTTCCCTGTTCTCACCCACCATCAAATGTGGAGTGGACTCAGTTTCCCTGTTCTCACCCACCATCAAATGTGGTGGACTCAGTTTCCCGTTCTCACCCACCATCAAATGTGGATGTGGACTCAGTTTCCCCTTCTCACCCACCATCAAATGTGGATGTGGACTCAGTTTCCCTGTTCTCACCACCATCAAATGTGGACGTGGACTCAGTTTCCCTGTTCTCACCACCATCAAATGTGGACGTGGACTCAGTTTCCCTGTTCTCACCACCATCAAATGTGGGCGTGGACTCAGTTTCCCTGTTCTCACCCACCATCAAATGTGGTGGACTCAGTTTCCTCTGTTCTCACCCACCATCAAATGTGGGCGTGGACTCAGTTTCCCCTTCTCACCCACCATCAAATGTGGGCGTGGACTCAGTTTCCCTGTTCTCACCACCATCAAATGTGACGTGGACTCAGTTTCCCTGTTCTCACCACCATCAAATGTGGACGTGGACTCAGTTTCCCTGTTCTCACCACCATCAAATGTGGACGTGGACTCAGTTTCCCGTTCTCACCCACCATCAAATGTGGGCGTGGACTCAGTTTCCCGTTCTCACCCACCATCAAATGTGATGTGGACTCAGTTTCCCGTTCTCACCACCATCAAATGTGGACGTGGACTCAGTTTCCCGTTCTCACCCACCATCAAATGTGGCGTGGACTCAGTTTCCCTGTTCTCACCCACCATCAAATGTGGACGTGGACTCATTTTTCCCCTTCTCACCACCATCAAATGTGGACGTGGACTCAGTTTCCCCGTTCTCACTCACCATCAAATGTGGACCTTACTCAGTTTCTGCATTCTCACCCACCATCAAATGTGGACGTGGATTCAAGTCCCTTTTCACACCCACCATCAAATGTGGACGTGGACTCTGTTTCCCATTCTCACCCACCATCAAATGTGGACGTGGACTCAGTTTCCCATTCTCACCCACCAACAAATGTGACGTGGACTCAGTTTCCCATTCTCACCCACCATCAAATGTGGACGTGGACTCAGTTTCCCGTTCTCACCCACCATCAAATGTGGACGTGGACTCAGTTTCCCCGTTCTTGCCCACCATCAAATGTGGACGTGGACTCAGTTTCCCCCTGTTCTCGCCCACCATCAAATGTGGATGTGGACCCAGTTTCCCTGTTCTCACCCACCATCAAATGTGGAGGTGGACTCAGTTTCCTCTGTTCTCACCCACCATCAAATGTGACGTGGACTCAGTTTCCCATTCTCACCCACCATCAAATATGGACGTGGACTCAGTTTCCTGTTCTCACCCACCATCAAATGTGGATGTGGACTCAGTTTCCATTCTCACCCACCATCAAATGTGGATGGACTCAGTTTCCCGTTCTCACCCACCATCAAATGTGGACGTGGACCCAGTTTCCCGTTCTTGCCCACCATCAAATGTGGACGTGGACTCAGTTTCCCCCTGTTCTCACCCACCATCAAATGTGGATATGGACTCAGTTTCCTGTTCTCACCCACCATCAAATGTGGATGTGGACTCAGTTTCCCTATTCTCACCCACCATCAAATGTGGACGTGACTCAGTTTCCTCCTGTTCTCACCCACCATCAAATGTGGACGTGACTCAGTTTCCCCCTGTTCTCACCCACCATCAAATGTGGACGTGGACTCAGTTTCCTCCTGTTCTCACCCACAATCAAATGTGGACGTGGACTCAGTTTCCCCGTTCTCACCCACCATTAAATGTGGACGTGGACTCAGTTTCCTGTTCTCACCCACCATCAAATGTGGACGTGGACCCAGTTTCCCGTTCTTGCCCACCATCAAATGTGGACGTGGACTCAGTTTCCCTGTTCTCGCCCACCATCAAATGTGGATGTGGACTCAGTTTCCCCTGTTCTCACCCACCATCAAATGTGGACGTGGACTCAGTTTCCCCTGTTCTCACCCACCATCAAATGTGGACGTGGACTCAGTTTCCCTGTCTCACCCACCATCAAATGTGGACGTGGACTCAGTTTCCCGTTCTCCCACCATCAAATGTGGACGTGGACTCAGTTTTCCCTTTCTCTCCCACCATCAAATGTGGACCTGGACTCAGTTTCGCCTGTTCTCACCCACCATCAAATGTGGATGTGGACTCAGTTTCCCCTGTTCTCACCCACCATCAAATGTGGACGTGGACTCAGTTTCCCCGTTCTCACCCACCAACAAATGTGGACGTGGACTCAGTTACACCTTTTCTCACCCACCATTAAATGTGGACGTGAACTCAGTTTCTCTGTTCTCACCCACCATCAAATGTGGACATGGACCCAGTTTCCCATTCTTGCTCACCATCAAATGTGGACGTGGACTCAGTTTCCTGCTCTCACCCACCATCAAATGTGGACGTGGACCCAGTTTCCCCGTTCTCACCCAACATCAAATGTGGACGTGGACTCAGTTTCCCCTGTTCTCACCCACCATCAAATGTGGATGTGGACTCAGTTTCCCCGTTCTCACCCACCAACAAATGTGGACGTGGACCCAGTTTCCCCTGTTCTCGCCCACCATCAAATGTGGACGTGGATTCAGTTTCCCCTGTTCTCACCACCATCATATGTGGATGTGGACTCAGTTTCCCTCTGTTCTCACCCACCATCAAATGTGGACGTGGACTCAGTGTACTCCTTTTCTCACTCACCATCAAATGTGGATGTGGACTCAGTTTCCGCATTCTCACCCACCATCAAATGTGGGCGTGGACTCAGTTTCCCCTGTTCTCACCCACCATCAAATGTGGACTTGGACTCAGTTTCCCCGTTCTCACCCACCATCAAATGTGGACGGGAACTCAGTTTCCCCTGTTCTCACCCGCCAACAAATGTGGACGTGGACTCAGTTTCACCGTTCTCACCCACCATCAAATGTGGACGGACTCAGATTCCCCGTTCTCACCCACCATCAAATGTGGACGGGGACTCAGTTTCCCCTTTCTCACCCACCATCAAATGTGTACGTGCACTCAGTTTCCTGTTCTCAGCCACCATCAAATGTGGACGTGGAACCAGTTGCCCCGTTTTTGCCCACCATCAAATGTGTACATGAACTCAATATCCCCCTGTTCTGACCCACCATCAAATGTGGATATGGACTCAGTTTCCCGGTTCTCACCCACTATAAAATGTGGACGTGGACTCAGTTTCCCAGTTCTCACCCACCATCAAATGTGGATATGGACTCAGTTTCCCGGTTCTCACCCACTATAAAATGTGGACGTGGACTCAGTTTCCCAGTTCTCACCCACCATCAAATGTGGACGGGTACCTAGTTTCCCCGTTCATGCCCACCATCAAATGTGGACGTGGACTCAGTTTCCCCTGTTCTCACCTGCCATCAAATGTGGACGTGGACTCAGTTTCCCCGTTCTCACCCTCCATCAAATGTGGACGTGGACTCCGTTTCCCCATTCTCGCCCACCATCAAATGTGGACGTGGACTCAGTTTCCTGTTCTCACCCACCATCAAATGTGGACCTGGACTCAGATTCCCTGTTCTCACTCACCATCAAATGTGGACGTGGACTCAGTTTCCCTGTTCTCCCACCATCAAATGTGGACCTGGACTCAGTTTCCTGTTCTCCCCACCATCAAATGTGGATGTGGACTCAGTTTCCCCGTTCTCACCCAACATCAAATGTGGACGTGGACTCAGTTTCCTCCTGTTCTCACCCACCATCACATGTGGACGTGGACTTAGTTTTCCTGTTCTCACCCACCATTATATGTGGATGTGGACTCAGTTTCCCCGTTCTCACCCGCCATCAAATGTGGACGTGGACTCAGTTTCCCTTGTTCTCACCCACCATCAAATGTGGACGTGGACTCAGTTTCCCATTCTCACCCACCATCAAATGGACGTGGACTCAATTTCCCCTGTTCTCGCCCACCATCAAATGTGGATGTGGACTCAGTTTCCTCTGTTCTCACCCACCATCAAATGTGGACGTGACTCAGTTTCCCCTGTTCTCACCCACCATCAAATGTGGACGTGGACTCAGTTTCCCCGTTCTCACCCACCATCAAATGTGGACGTGGACCCAGTTTCCCATTCTTTCCCACCATCAAATGTGGACGTGGACTCAGTTTCCCCCTCTTCTCGCCCACCATCAAATGTGGATGTGGAGTCAGTTTCCCCGTTCTCACCCACCATCAAATGTGGACGTGGACTCAGTTTCCCTTGTTCTCACCCACCATCAAATGTGGACGTGGACTCAGTTTCCGTTCTCACCCGCCATCAAATGTGGACGTGGACTCAGTTTCCTGTTCTCACCGACCATCAAATGTGGACTTGGACTCAGTTTCCGTTCTCACCCACCAACAAATGTGGACGTGACCCAGTTTCCCGTTCTCACCCAACATCAAATGTGGACATGGACTCAGTTTCCCTGTTCTCACCACCATCAAATATGGATGTGGACTCAGTTTCTCCTGTTCTCACACCATCAAATGTGGGCGTGGACTCAGTTTCCGTTCTCACCCACCATGAAATGTGGATGTGGACCCAGTTTCCTGTTCTCACCGACCATCAAATGTGAACTTGGACTCAGTTTCCTGTTCTCACCGACCATCAAATGTGGACGTGGACTGAGTTTCCCGTTCTCACCCACCATGAAATGTGGACGTGGACTGAGTTTCCCGTTCTCACCCACCATGAAATGTGGACGTGGACTCAGTTTCCCAGTTCTCACCCACCATGAAATGTGGACGTGGACCCAGTTTCCCATTCTCACCACCATCAAATGTGGGCGTGGACTCAGTTTCCCTGTTCTCGCCCACCATCAAATGTGGATGTGGACTCAGTTTCCCATTCTCACCACCATCAAATGTGGACTTGGACTCAGTTTCCCAGTTCTCACCCACCATGAAATGTGGACGTGGACTCAGTTTCCTGTTCTCACCGACCATCAAATGTGGACCTGGACTCAGTTTCCTCTGTTCTCACCCACCAACAAATGTGGACGTGACCCAGTTTCCCGTTCTTGCCCACCATCAAATGTGGCGTGGACTCAGTTTCCCGTTCTCATCCACCATCAAATGTGAACTTGGACTCAGTTTCCTCCTGTTCTCACACACCATCAAATGTGGCGTGGACTCAGTTTCCCATTCTTGCCCACCATCAAATGTGAACTTGGACTCAGTTTCTCCTGTTCTCACACACCATCAAATGTGGACGGACTCAGTTTCCCGTTCTTGCCCACCATCAAATGTGAACTTGGACTCAGTTTCCCATTCTCACCACCATCAAATGTGGATGTGACTCAGTTTCCCATTCTTGCCCACCATCAAATGTAGATGTGGACTCAGTTTCCTCTGTTCTCACCACCATCAAATATGGATGTGGACTCAGTTTCTCTGTTCTCACCACCATCAAATGTGAACTTGGACTCAGTTTCCTGTTCTCACCGACCATCAAATGTGAACTTGGACTCAGTTTCCCATTCTTGCCCACCATCAAATGTGGCGTGGACTCAGTTTCCTGTTCTCACCGACCATCAAATGTGGAGGTGGACTCAGTTTCCTCTGTTCTCACCCACCATGAAATGTGGACGTGGACTCAGTTTCCTGTTCTCACCGACCATCAAATGTGGACCTGGACTCAGTTTCCCTGTTCTCGCCCACCATCAAATGTGGACGTGGACTCAGTTTCCCAGTTCTCACCCACCATGAAATGTGGACGTGGACTCAGTTTCCTGTTCTCACCGACCATCAAATGTGGAAGTGGACTCAGTTTCCCGTTCTCACCACCATCAAATGTGGATGTGGACTCAGTTTCTGTTCTCACCCAACATCAAATGTGGACTGGACTCAGTTTCCCCTTCTCACCCACCATCAAATGTGGACTTGGACTCAGTTTCCCATTCTCACCACCATCAAATGTGGACATGGACTCAGTTTCCCCTTCTCACCCACCATCAAATGGACGTGGACTCAGTTCCT
>DAKLCV010000135.1:0-18070 GCA_030247045.1 Colobus guereza
CTCATTAGCCGCCTCTCGGGAGGACCCTGGCATTTCAGAAACCTTCCCACCTTTGCTTGTTGTCTGTAAGTGTAAACTGGGTTTTCCAGCTGGAAGGAGCAGAGGTGCTATGGCTGAGGGGAGTCACGCTGTAGTTAGTTTCTAGGAACAAGGAAGAAAATAGGAGTAACTCTAGAGAATGAGAATACTCGAACTCAGATTGTAGTGAGATTTACCAACTGCCAGTGGTTCTAAAATGGGGTGATGATACTCTAGCAGGATCATAATAAAGAGATATCAGTGGGCTAGAGATCCCAAAATGTTATGAGACCTCAACTACAGTTGGCTGGGGTCAAGGGTCTTGACACTGTAGCAGGAAGCAATTCAAAGATGAGTGGGAATGTCTTGAAAGTATGGACATTTATTGCAAAGTAAAAGTACAAACTTAAAAACAGGAAGGGCGGGCTTACTCTATTGAAGGAATCATGCACAAGGGGTTTGGGGCTTCTACCTGTTTGCCTTCTGCCTACCATGTCACAGTTGATAGGTATCTTTTGATAGAATTCCAGGGGTTTGAACAGTGGGATTATGGTTATTGAAATTATATAACCAGGTAGCCTGTTAGTAAATATTTGGTTTTCTGTTTCTGCATTAGTATTTGGTTTGTGAGTTTCTTTAGTCAAGGAGTAAAATATTTGTGAAGATTCCTAGAAAAAGGTATCTGTGGAACTGTGGTGTCACTAATTTCTTCACCAAATATGGGTGTTCCCAGAACTGTCATGGCAGTGGTGGGTGTGTGATTTAGCATGTTCATGAGCAAATAATGATGTTCTAGGGGAAATGTAAGTCAAATCCAGTCTCATTTTGGATCCAGTGGGTCTTAGCTAGTTTGACCCAAACCGTAGTTTTCTGGGTCTTATCAGTTGCTAGCTTATGCAGCTATTTCAACAGTTTGTTTTTGCTAGTTGTGTAAAACTGCTGTCTGAAATTTCCTATTCTAATGTGACCTCCTTGTACTATTCCTATCTCAGAACGACAGAGCAATTACCCCAGCCCCGAGTAAGATACAAAAGCTTACATATCATCTTGAGGTTACAGAGGAACAGGGGCTTGGATCATGACAAAACAGATGATGGTAGAAAAGCAGGTTATGGGCTAGGGAGTAGAGGAGGCCTGGCTAGCAAAGGTGGTCTTGTTACATAGATGAAACCTCACAGGTAGCAGCCCTCAGAGAAAGTAGATGGTGAATGTCTCTTTCAGATCTTTAGAGATAATATAGTTTAGCTGTGTCCCCACCCAAATCTCAAATTGTATCTCCCAGAATTCCCCTGTGTTATGGGAGGTAATTGAATCTTGGGGCCCAGTCTTTCCTTGTTACTCTTGTCATAGTAAGTCTCACAAGATCTGATGGGTTTATCGGGGTTTCTGCTTTTGCTCCTCCCTCATTTTCTCTTGCCGCCACCATGTGAGAGAAGTGCTTTCACCTCCTGCTATTATTCTGAGGCTCTCCCAACATGTGGAACTATAAGTCCAATTAAACCTCTTTTTCTTCTCAGTCTTGGGTATGTTTGTATCAACAGCATGTAAACAGAATGATACAGTAAATTGGTACCAGAAGTGGGATGTTGCTGAAAAGATACTTGAAAATGTGGAAGCAACTTTGGAACTGGGTAACAGGCAGAGGTTGGAACAGTTTGGAGGGCTCAGAAGAAGACAGAAAAATGTGGGACAGTTTGGAACTTCCAAGAGACTTGTTTAATGGCTTTGCCCAAAAGGCTGATAGACATATGGACAATAAATTCCAGGCTGAGGTGGTCTCAGATGCAGATGGAGGAACTTGTTGGGAATTGGAGCAAAGGTGACTCTTGTTATGTTTTAGCAAAGAGACTGGGGCATTTTGCCCCACCCTAGAGATTTGTGGAAATTTGGACTTGAGAGCAATGATTTAGGGTATCTGGCAGAAGAAGTTTCTAAGCAGCAAAGTATTCAAGAGGTGACTTGGGTTCCGTTAAAGGTATTCAGGTTTATAATGGAAACAGAGCATAAAAGTTTGGAAAATTTGCAGCCTGACTATGCAATAAAAACAAAAACTCATTTTCTGAGGAGAAATTCAAGCCAGCTGCAGAAATTTGCATAAGTCACAAGGAGGCTAACGTTAATCCCCAAAACCATGGAGAAAATGTCTCCAGGTCATGTCAGAGACATTAATGGCAGTGCCTTCCATCACAGGTCCAGAGGCCCTGGAGGATAAAGTGGTCTTGTGGGCTGGGCCCAGGGTGCCTGTGCTGTGTGCAGCCTAGGGACTTCATCCCTTGTGTTCCAGCCACTCCAGCCATGGCCAAAAGGGGCCAATGTAGAGTTTGGACTGTGGCTTCAGAGGTGGAAGCCCTTGGCAGCTTCTATGTGGTGTTGAGCCTGCAGGTGCACAGAATTCAAGAATTGAGGGTTGGGAACCTCTGTCTAGATTTCAGAAGATGTATGGAAACTGCCCAGGCAAAAGATTGCTGCAGCAGGAGGCCCTCATGGAGAACCTCTTCTAGGGCAGTGCAGAAGGGAAATGTGGGGTCGAAGCCCCCACACAGAGCCCCTACTGGGGCGCTGCCTAGTGGAGCTGTGAGAAGAGGCCTACCTTCCTCTAGATACCAGAATGGTAGATCCACCAACACTTCCACCACGTGCCTGGAAAAGCTGCAGACACTCAATGCCAAGACCAGCTCGGTTGTGGAGACCTGAACCCAGTGACACTAGAGGAATTAAAGACACACACACAGAAATATAGAGTGTGGAGTGGGAAATCAGGGGACTCACAGCCTTCAGAGCTGAGAACCCCGAACAGAGTTTGACCCACATATTTATTGACAGCAAGCCAGTGATAAGCATTATTTCTATAGATTATAGATTAACTGAAAGTATTCCTCACAGGAAACAAAGGGATGGGCCGAAACAAAGGGATGAACTCTGCCTAGTTATCTGCAGCAGGAACATGTCCTTAAGGCACAGATCGTTCATGCTATATTTTGTGGTTTAGGAATGCCTTTAAGTGGTTTTCTGCCTGGGTGGGCCAGGTGTTCCTTACCCTCATTCTGATAAACCCACAACCTTCAGTGTGGGTGTCATGGCCATGACAAACATGTCACAGTGCTGCAGAGATTTTGTTTATGGCCAGTTTTGGGATCAGTTTATGGTCAGATTTGGGGCCTGTTCCCAACAACTCAATATCAGCCCATGAAAGCAGTTGGGAGGAGGCTGTACCCTGCAAAGCCACAGGAGCAGAGCCACCCAAGACCATGGGAACCCACTTCTTGCATCAGCATGACCTGCATGTGAGACCCGGAGTCACAGCTGTGAGATAATTCTGGAGCTTTTTTTTTGAGATGGAGTTCCATTCTTGTTGCCCAGGCTGGAGTGCAGTGGCACGATCTCGTTCACTGCAATCTCCTCCCCGGGTTCAAGACATTCTCGTGCCTCAGCCTCAAGAGTAGCTGGGACTACAGGCATGTGCCACTATGCCTGGCTAATTTTTGTATTTTTAATAGAGACTGGGTTTCACCATGTTGGCCAAGATTTTCTTGATCTCCTGACCTTGTGATCTGCCCGCCTCATCCTCCCAACATTTTGGAGCTTTAAATTTGACTGCCCCAATGGATTTCAGACTTGCATAGGCCCTGGAACCCCTTGGTTTTGGCCAATCTCTTCCGTTTGAAATGGCTGTATTTACCCAATACCTGTACCTCCATTGTATCTAGAAATAAATAGCTTGCTTTTGCTTTTACAGGCTTATGGGTGGAGGGATTTACCTTGTCTTAGATGAAACTTCAGACTGTGGACTTTTGAGTTAATGCTGAAATGAGTTAATACTTTGGGGTATTGTTGGGAAGGCATGATTGGTTTTGAAAGGTGAGGACATGAGATTTGGAGGGCCAGGGGCAAAATGATATGGTTTGGCTGTGTCTCCACCCAAATCTCAACTTGAATTATATCTCCCAGAATTCATTCATGTTGTGGGAGGGACCCAGAGGAGATAATTGAATCATGAGGGCCAGTCCTTCCTGTGCCAGTCGCATCATAGTGAATACATCTCATGAGATCTGATGGGTTTATCAGGGTTTCTGCTTTTGCTTCTTCCACATTTTCTCTTGCTGCCACCATGTAGGAAGTACCTTTCACCTCCCACCATGATTCTGAAGGCTCCACATCCATGTGTCACTATAAGTCCAATTAAACTTTTTCTTCCCAGTCTTGGATATGTCTTTATCAACAGCATGTAAACAGACTAATACAAGAGGTGTCAAACTCTCAGTTAATTTTTCCTAGGTTGGACAAGGAATTGCCTCAGAGAAAGTTTGGCTGCCTCAATGTAGATTATCTACAGATGCGAACATCCCCCAAACCAAGAAAACCCCAGCTTTTTAGATATTCTTTCATATCAAGCTATTATAAGTAGCCATCTTGAACAATGTGAAGAAAATATTTTGCAATAAAATATTTTGGCTTCCTTCACCTCTTTTCATCTACTTGCCCAAAGTGTTGGTTCAGCACTGAATTTTGAACAACACAAAGAAGCAATTCATCGTTGTTTATTGGTTACTCCTTTTAAGTAATAACTATTTAAAGATTTTGAGGTCATAAAGTCACTGAGAGTGATTAGAAATAAATACTACTTCTGTGTTTGATAGTAAGTAATAGGCAAACAGTCTAGCAAAACATGCCTCTCCATTAACACTTTTGGTTGAAAATTAACAGACACGTTCTTTATGAAGGGGTAAAGGAGTTATGTCTTAGTAACAACATTTTAATCTATTTTTAATAATAAATGTCCTATCAAGCATTCAAATGCTACTGGTTGATTTGTTGTTATAATACTATGAACAATTCCAATGTGTTATTGAAATTATGATACAAAGGAATTATAGAAGTTAACATTATTAGATTTGTTAGCCCAAAATATATAGCTTAAAGATCTGTTAGCTCTTTCCTAATTTATTCACTGGTATTGATAATCTTTGGATATCATAGAAAAATAAAAAATATACCAGAAAAATATGAAATATAATGATCTTTCCATACTTCAGATGCTTGCTGCCAGATACTTTGCAATTGAACAGAAAAAAGATGTCAATTCATATTTTCATTAATACAAAATGACAATTTTAAAAGTATAAGATAAAGTTTGATTAAAATTTTCAGTGGATGTATCAGTGCATATACAGATGTACATGTTTGTGTAAATATTAAGAAACCACCAAAATAGTCTGCACTTTCCTAAGGAAAAACATCATGTTTCAGAAAAATTTGCATTGATATAATTGCAAATGTACTATTGAATTCCACAGTGAGAATCAACAACTGACTGATTCATTCAGCTATGCATTTGTAACAGCTTTGAGATGAAAATGGGATGAATTTTAACAGTAAATTGTGAAGCCTAAAGTGTTTATAGCAATCCTACAGCTAAGTATCATCATATTTCCGCTGATTTTATTTGTAATACCCAGTAAGCCTGAGCAACATTAAAAAGTTTAGTTTTTTCAGGACACATTGCTATTTATAATTGGTTTCTCTCATTGTCCCTCTGCTGAAAAAGTATTTACTTTACTTTCAAGCATTCCTGCAAGTCTACTAATAAGAATTTTATATTTGAAAGGAGAAGCAATTTGAAAGAGGGTGAGTCTTGAGTTTAGACAATACTGAGCTTGCATGCTGTCTCAGCCAGGTTTCAACTATAGGTAGACTGTTTTCAAAACGTATGCTTTCACCGGCTATGCTATGTGATATCTTAAAAATTGAGTCCACTCCCCCTCTTCCCTGTACCCTGACAAAAATAAATGAGAGAAGGACCTTCTGGGCACATTTAGGTTATTGTTGCTGGAGTTTGGTAATGTGTCTCGCATTTTCCTATGTATTCCTCATTCATTCTCATGTACATGCACACATACACTGACAAACAAGGTAGAGGAAAAGAGTATCTATTTTTGGCAAAGGGATTTCTGTACACCACACTAAGGAATGTACTGATCAAGGCTGAAATTATTAGCTTCTCAAGGTAGAGGAAAAGAGTATCTATTTTTGGCAAAGGGACTTCTGTACACCACACTCAGGAATGTACTGAACAAGTTTGAAATTATTAGCGTCTGTAACAATTTTCAAATCTCAGTGGCTTGATTTAAGAAATGTTTATTTCTCACTCACTTAAAGTCACTGGGAGATAGGTTTTCCTGGTTTCCTTTTAACCTTTAAAGGAATGTCCTGGTCATTCTGTCTTTAATTTCTTATAGCTAGAGGCACTGAAAGCTGTATTCTTCCTGTACCTGAAGCAAAGCATGACAAATAAGAAAACATAAAGAGTTTTAGTCCTGATATTCCAAAACATTAGGGATTTTAAATGTTTCTGCCTATAGGTTCAGGATCTACTGTCTACTATGGTATGCCTTCTAGGTACCCAGGGACCATGCTGTGTACAAAGGTGGTGGGTAGGGGGAGTTGGCATTAGGAACTGTCAGCCTGACCGAGGTGGAGTATTAACTGATATTGCTAATGTATGGTGATCATAAAATCAGTCTGAATTTCAGTTTTCTTATTCTTTTTATTTAATAAAACAATTTATCAAACTATATACCTTTTCATGTTCTGTGCCCAGAGCAGAGACCTCCCAGTCGTCCTCTTGGTATGCACTGGAGACACTCTAAACCCAGTATGTACTGTTTGTATAATGGAAGCCACCTTTGAAGAACTGGATTTTAGATTTGGATTCTCCATCTAGTACTCAAGTTTACTACTAGGCTTGAAGCTCCATCCCTAATCCTAGCTTGCTGTGCAGGGGCTGAAGGGTCCTGAGTGGTACTTGCCATGTTCATTCCAATTGGGTTCCCAGTTAGTGTTTATCAAAAGCGTTTTAAATCATTTTTTTTCTGAAACTAAAAGCAAAACAAAACAAAAATTCTGTAGGTTATATCTGCCTTTCTTTCTTGAGCTCTACGTTTATCCACGTTAACAAGAGCTAAGGCTGTGATTTACTTGACCAGATGACCTGGAGGTTTGATGTTTGTCCTGTTCAATTTTGAGTATGTTCAATTCCAGGACGTCATAAACTGCTGTGTTTTGTCTAAAAGATGAATGTGTTCTCTTGCCCCACCATTATCTCCTGTTAAACGGAACCACAACTACATGAATCTTACTTTTAAAATGAGTTCTGCATATCCTGGTTTTCTTTCCTGTTTTTGACTTTCTGTAGTTACTTCAGTTTTCCAGACTATTTGCAGCCAACCTCATGTTTAGTCATCCTCAGTAATAAATGAGATGCAATTATTTCTAATTAAGACATAAACATAACACAAATATTCCTTTATGACAAACATAAAGCTGTGAAGAAAAGTAACTCGGCCATATCTAGATTTGAAAACTATAACCTGGCCTACCTAGCACAAGGGCTCCCAATTGTAATCCTAGAACTTTGGGAGGCTGAGTTGGGGAAGATCACTTGAGGCCAGGAGTTTGATATCAGCCTGAACAACACAGGGAAACCTTGTCTCTATAGGAGAAAATATAACAATTAGCTAAACGAGGTGACACGCATCTGACCATTTTCTGGGAGGCTGAGGCAGTAGGATCACTTGATTCCAGGAGTTCAGGGTTATAGTGAACTGTGATCACGCCACTGTACTCCAGCCTGGGCAACAAAGAGAGGACCATGTCTCTTAAAAATAAATAAATACAATTAAATAAAAAACACATCCTCTGAGTTCTCTAAAAGCATTTTTCTTAGGATTTTATCTCTTTCAAGGAACAAATCAGGGTAATGAAAATTTTAAGATCATGTCTATATGGCAGGAAAAATACATACATGGATATTAGGTACTACCTCTCTTATATCAGCCTTTTGAAAAGTTTCTTTTGATGTAGGAAGGAATGATTATCTGTATTGGTGAGAAATATAATTCTTTGAAAAATAAAATTTTGAGAGAATCTAGACATTGGCTTCTCCCAGTAGTTGAAATTTCATTCCTCATGAAACTTTCCACTAAACCTTTTATTTTCCTTTTATGTCTTGAGACATGGAAGTTGAAATTCTCAAAAGTCTGTTTTCTTGAGAAAACAGAAGGAAAACAAGGACTGCTTTGAATCATCCAAAGATAAAACAAATTCCAATGTAACACTGATCAACTTTGTGGTGTACTTTGTGGTGACTCAAACCTTTAGTGAGAATTGTAAGAATAGATAATCTGACAGTGTTCAAATGACACCAAAATTGCTGGTCAAAGAGTAAAAACTGTGATCAGATAGCAAATATTCAAGTTTGACTACATATTAGACAGTATAGTTAGAATGATGGGGAATAGATAGAAGACCCCTATGTCTTTAGGCTAAAGAAATGTTATGGGAGAATTCTGCTTGAATTATTTTATTATAAAGTAATGTTAGTCTTTTCCCACCCTGTTCTCACAATCTAAAGAAGCATCTGATTATTTTGTTGTTCTAAAAGCAACATCCCTTTGCTTACATAATAACAGTATGGCCAGTAGGGAAGCATAAGAGTTAACAATTTATTTTGTTTTAAGGGATCAAACAAAACAACTATTTTATTTATTTTTAACTTTTATTTTAAGTTCAGGGTACAAGTACAGGTTTATTACATAGGTAAACTTTTGTCATGAGGATTTGTAGTACAGATTATTTCATGACCCAGGTATTAAGCCTAGTACTCACTGGTTATTTTGCTTGATCCTCTCCTCCTCCCAACCTCCACCCTTCAACAAGCCCCAGTGTGTGTTGTTCCCCTCTATGTGTCCATGTGTTCTCTTCCTTGTCAGTGAGAACATGTGGTATTTGGTTTTGTTCCTGTATTAGTTTACTTAGGATAATGGCCTCCAAATCCATGTATGTCCCTGCAAAGGATAAGATCTCATTCTTTTTGTAGCTGCGTAGTATTCTGTGGTGTATATGTAACACATTTTCTTTATCAGAGTTAGATCTCTTGACTCTTAAGGCATCTCATTTCTATTCAAACTAATTTTTCAATAATTCACAACAGAGACCGAATACACATACAACCACTGGCCAGGCGATTCATGGCAATAGAATTCTGACTCACATAAGAAACTCAGAAAGTCAAATCATAGCCTCTCCAGCAGTCAGTCTAAACCCATCAGGACTTGTCAAGAGTCATCACCTTCCCAGTTTGTATCCCACAGTGCAACTAAGGATCAACCAGAAAAAGAAGTATGCTCCCAAATAAACATAAGGTGTCCTGTTTATCTCTAGTCCACCTCGAGTTTCCATATGATGACAATCTCCCATCAGATGTTAACTGAAACTTACCCTTTTAAAATTATAACACTTCCATTTTCCTTGATAGCATTTAAATTCTGCCAAACACAAGTGTTATAACTAGCCTGAATAACTGGCTTCTGTGTGTTCCCACTTAGGTGGACTTTATTTCCTCACACCATATATTCTTCCCTTTGGCCAGCTTGTTCTCTTTACCATCCTACAGATTGAGAACGCTTGCACCACAAGCTCGGACTCCTTGTTTACTCTCTTCCTACAATATCAAGTGCCCTCCAGTCCTTTCAGCTCAGTCCAATTCTATCCACCCATCAAGCTCTTCCTCATGTTCCAACTCTACTTTGAACATATTTTTTGTAATCCAGTAACTCCAAGATAAACACTTCTTCTTATCTGACCTTTTGTGACCCTAAATGTCTGCACTAAAATCACCAAATATTTGGTGTCTATTTTTCTTTAACCAACAGAGTCACATTTATGTGCTCTCTGATAATGTAAAACACCAATTCAGAGAAGTACCATATAGGATTGCATTGGGAGGTGAGTGGTACAGTTCAAATGCCATATTGAAGAAAACATGAGAATAACAGTGTCTTTGGAGCTCATGATAGTTTTATTCTTGCTTATAGGAATTTGCTACATGTAGAAAAGTTCTGCCTTTTCTAACTCTCCACAAGGGTCTATGATGTTGAGAGCAAAGAACAGAAACCCTTGAGAAGAAATGTTAATAATGCGTTATGAATACATGGTAGATATATACATGTGTCTCCTGTGTGTGTGCATGTGGGTGTGTGTTGATGCATTCAGAGTTAATGTAAACAATGAGAAAATCAGTCCTCAACACACACACACACACGCTTTTCCTTTCATTTATTCTAAAAGTTAAAAATTGCAATTAGCGCAGAGATCTTGGTTTTACTTTCCTGGGCTAACATTGTGGTTCTTAGATGGTTCAGTTTATCATTAGGGAGTCTCCAAATCTCACTCAGCTGAGGAACTCAAGGTGTATAAATATTTTCCTTCTTTTTATGTGAAAACTATAAAATAGATAAGTATTAAAAATATACCTTAAAGACCTTAAGACCCCATGGAATTTGTCATTACTTTATGTAGGATGATTTATCCTATTAAAAATAAATGCATTAATTATGGGTTCATGGATTTTCAGATATTATACATGCTAATTAGCTACAGTCATTGCTGTATACTTTATGTTCAAAGTATCTCAGTTTTGGTCAGTGGAATTTTGCTTTAGATTGGTTCTTATGTCCTTTTGCCATGACGTGAATAGTCTTTGAAAGTTTCTTGGTTACTGGAGCAACAGGTTGTACCAAGCTCTCCTTCATGTTCTCTTGCCTCAAATATGAAATAAAGAGAATAAATATTTATCTGGAGAATTCTGGAGATTCTTGGTAAAATATCTGAGAAAAAATGGAATCTAGGCACTGGGGAATAATATAGAATAACAGTATTTGAGACACTTCAGTGGAAAAAAAAATTAGAGGAAATGTGTTACTATTTTGACTCTCGTAAAGTCATATTGATCATTTCTATTGAAATATTAGATAATATAGTTGTTTCTCTTTCCATTTTTCTGAAAGTAGTGGTTGCTAACAAACTGTATAATTATATTTCTTCTTCAATTAAAATGCCAACGTTAGTTTCAAAACAAGACATTTATACCGAACTGTAACTACAGAATAGAATTTAGTCCTTTCTATGTACTTCCTTGTTTTTAAATAGTGTTTAACACATTAGATGTTTATTCAAATTATTTTTTCTATATGAGAGGCTAGATAAGTGTCTGATGCATAGTTTGGTTCACTTTCATTTGATTCCAGTTCTTTTCTCTTCTGAGGTATTGACCCTCCACAGCTCTATTCCTAGAAAGTAGAGTCTCTCAGTCCCTCATTTTTCTTGGTGGAGATAGCCCTGGTTTAGAGAAGAAGGTTCACTCTACCTGTCCACTTTAAGACTTGGATAACTTTCATTTTCCCACATCTAACAATCTTCAGTGAGATCTCTGTCTCTTTCTTTGTGCATATATGTGTGTGTGTGTGTGTCAGAGAGTGTGTGAGAGATTTACAAATGAATTAATATATTCTGCCTCCTATTATTTTTAGTAATATAAAAATCTAAATAGTTTTGCTATTAATTTTATCTCTAAAAATCATATCTTAATATTACAGCCTTAAAATATGTATTGTTCTTTTGTGAGCTAAAATTCTTTATTACATACAATCCTTTATCAGTTTAAAAATTATGCCATCTGTTATAACAAAGATTATAATATACAAATCTAATTAATTTCAATTAGCATTCTTAACCTAGTACCAGTTATAACTTCACCTTCTGCAGGGAATCAAGCTGGTAGCTAATATCTTAGAGTTCTATATTATTAATAAAGAGCATATTAATTTAGGCTCTTTAAATTTTGCCTGAACTAATTTTTCTCTCATGATCAAAATTCAGTTGTTGTTTTTTATTATTATTAATATTTCCACATAAATTATGGGTAAGTCTGCTGTAAAATTGAGTTTCTCAGACATCATTTAATAAGTATAAACATCTATAACCACATTAATTCATGGGTTTAAAAATGATTCAAGCAAATAAAAATGTTATAAAATACAACTATAATGTAAAATAGGTTCAACTAACTTTGAAATATATTAATAGAGAAATATTACATCAAACCAGAAAAAAAGGTGGAAACTCTTGTAGATTCATATGATTTTTGGATTATGCCCTGTAAAACCATTTTCCACATGATGCCCTTGTTTGCAGTTTTAACACATTGAAATTGAAATTAACATCCTGTGTTTTCATCACATTTACATATAGCTTTAGCAATTTAGTATTCGTGAAGAAAATAAAATTTGTATATGGAATTAAATATTTCACATTTTGCAATAAACTCATAACTACAAATCAAAAACATAAACACAAAAATTGGCATAAGGTAAACTGATAAAATGTCTATTATCATAGAATTATTTAGTTAAAACATTATTCAAGGACATTGATTAAGATAACTCCAGGCCAGGCGTGGTGGCTCATGCCCATAATCCCAGCACTTTGGGAGGCTGAGGTGGGCGGATCACTTGACGCCAGGAGTTCAAAACCAGTCTGGCCAACATGATGAAACCCCGTCTCAACTAAAAATACAGAAATTAGTTGGGTATGGTGGTGCATGCCTGTAATCCCAGCTACTTAGAAGGCTGAGGCAGGAGTATTACTTGAACCCGCTAGGCGGAGGTTGCAGTGAGCTGATATCATGCCATTGCACTCCAGCCTGGGCAACAGTGAGACTCCGTTCATTCCCTACCTGCCCCTGAAAAGATAACTCCAAATTAGAATTAATGTTTAGGAAAAAGTGGTTAAGAACATGTTTTTATTAATGGGGACAGAGGTCCTAAACTCAACCCCTCATTATTTCAGAATCAGAGAGCTTCTACTTTGTTTTCTAAGAACCTAGGCTCAGGCCTAAATCTCTTATTTCTTTGACCTGTGGCTTCTTTCTGTGAAATCAAATGTTATTTTTAAATTTTAACTTCAAATCTGTTAGAAAACATTTTTGAACATAATTTAATTCATATGTATTTTTGTTTTATATACAGAAATGTAGTATTATTTTTGGCTAAAACTCAAACCACATTCATTTAACATCTTCAAATGTATGACATTTTCAACTTTGTATTATTTACACATGAATCAATATATACATAATTTAGAGTTCAGCTTTCCAAACAGACAATTCTTTCAATAAGCTTCAATTTTCTTTTACAAAAACTTATAATACTTCTAGCTTTGTGTTTGTGTGTATATAAAGGGGTAGAAGTTCTTTACTTGCAAAACTCACCTGTTTATTGATATTCGTATTTAAATTTGAGGTTATACTTCATATTCCTACTAGGTTAACATTCTTTATTAAAATTAAAGCTAAAATGCAAATAACTTATCTATTTCTTGGTACTTTGTACTCTATTTTTACCATGAAAAGGATAGTCTATTATTACGTATTACCAACTACCTAAGTTAAAACCTGGTAATTAATGTAGAAGTTATATTCCGAAAAACATACTTCTGTTAGGAGAGAATTTTTACTTTTTATGATGTGAGAGAGTCTTTACTAGAGTATAAAACTTACATCATTAAATACTCTGGGGTAGTATTTAATCTATTACTTCTAGGCTGTGTCTTCTCAAAACTTCAAAAACCTTGCTGATACATTTTAGGGGTTTAACATTTCATTGAAGCAATGATACAAGACTTTTAGTTATTTTTTAAATTAAGGTTTCAATATTTAACAAATAAATATGTAGGTTGCCTCATTAAGTTGAAATTTCAGATAAATAATAATGCAAATTTTGTACAAGAATATTCAAAGTATTATTTCATCCTTAAATTGTACATATATAATTTAAAATATAAATAAACATATATTACTGTGACATGTCTCATAAAATGTTTTCATAAAATGTTTGGAACATACTTATATAAATAAAAATCAATTGTTGTTTATCTGAAATTCAAATTTAATTGGTTGTCTTGTATTTTATCTAGCAAAGTCTTGGTGCAAGTTTGGTTTTAAGTCTGTAGGAGAACGAGCCACAGATGAAACTCCTCAGACACTGAGTTAAAGAAGGAAGTGGTTTATTCAGCCGGGAGCATCAGCAAGACTCCCATCTCAAGGGCCGAGCTCCCTGAGTGAGCAATTCCTGTCCTTTTAAGGGCTCACAACTCTAAGGGGTCTGCATGAGAGGGTCGTGATGGATTGAGCAAGCAGGGGTACGTGACTGGGGTTGCATGCACTGGTAATCAGATCGGAAGAGAACAGGACAGGAATTTTTACAATGTTTTTCCATACAATGTCTGGAATCTATAGATAACATAACCAGTTAGGTCAGGGTTGATCTTTAACTGCCAGGCCCAGGGCGCAGTGCCGGGCTGTCTGCCTGTGGATTTCATTTCTGCCTTTTAGTTTTACTTCTTCTTTCTTTGGAGGCAGAAATTGGGCATAAGACAATATGAGGGGTAGTCTCCTCCTTAAGTTTATAAGCAAATCCAAATGTGTTTTTCTGTTGTTTTATCTTGCTAAGATTTTTAAGTTTTACAAAATAATGTGTTTGTGAGAATGGCAACTGACGATTTGTGTGTGTGTGTGTGTGTGTGTGTGTGTAAATCTTATCTTTCCTCAGATATCATGTCCTCAGATATCATGACACAATTTGACGAGGATTTTAATTTTTGGATTATTCTGTTAGGTATATGAGAACATCTGTTTCCATGGGAAAAAAGAAAAATTGCCGTTTTGGATCATTTCTGGAATGCCAATTCCAAGTTAATTTGAATGGAGAATGTCATCACTGAAAATGAATCAGCAAGGCAGGGACTTCTTAAAAACTTAACTAGAGAGTTACAAAAGAGGGTTTTTGGTTGTTGTTGGTTGGTTGGTTTTTAATAGACATATCTATAAAAGTTTAGTCCTTGCAAAGAAAACAATAAAACATGGGTTTTTTTGTTTGTTTTTGTTTTCTTTCTGAACCACAGGTGAAAATTGCTAGAGCCTCCAGGGCAACAACAAATAGACATTCTCAGTTTATGATTTCTATCTTAAGACACAAAGCTTTCTGAACTGAAAGCAGGTCATATATAAAGCTTAAGTTTGGGTCTCTTGGAAGCAGAAAAATGCATATTGGTCTTTGTTCTTTTGTCCAAATCACTATTTTGAAAGCTCCAGTATTCCACAATTTTGACAGATCCATATTATTCCATATCCTGACATTACTACATACAAATGCTGTGAACAAAAGATGACAAATTTGGCATATTAAAATAATACTTTATATTTCTGGAATCTACTCAGGAAATTATAGAACTAGAAATTACATTGTTTTCAAATTACAATGAAAGCAAAAGTTGGACAAATAACAAGTCCATGACTATTTTTCCAACACATTTGAATGACAAGATCACTGGACAACAATTGGCACCAAAGCTAAGTAGACACTAACAGCCACCAGGAGATCAGTGGCAGACAGGAATACTGTTTTAACTAGAAAAATAAAGTTGGCAGGACATGGTTTAGAACATTTGAGTTTGGGAGACTGGTGAATTGGTGGAAAGGGAGCGAAACTTCTGAGGTCCAAAAATATAGGGGGAGCCTACATACTGTTGTTAGCTTTTGGTCAGTAAAGTCCACTGGACACTCACTGACAAACTCGGGAGAGTCTTGAGGTAATTTTCCTCAGGATGCAAAATCAGAAAGAAAAGAACTGCCATTGCAGGAAAGGCGAAACTCCAGTGAAATTCTTCCCCCCATCTCTCTTACAGAATAAAGCCAGAATCTGTGAAAAGAAGGCCATTAGCATAGTGGAGAAAGCCCATTGCAGCTAGAGGAGTAAACCGAAAAATCCCTCTACTACTGAAAAAGAGTAGAAATATAGTTTGGTCAAAGAACTATAGTTCGGGCAGGGGCAGGAGTACTGATGTAACTACACCCCTAATACCCTGAGAAATGGTGCCTTCCTATGTTTGAAGCAAAATTAGGGCATCACATAACTGTCTCCTTTTTCCCTGCCCACGTCCAGGCTAACAAGCAGTAAATTAAACAACTAACTGCAAAAGGCAGACTCTCAATGAAGTAGAGTAAGAATCAGAAACAGATGCAGATATGACAAAGATGTTGAACTACGTGAAATGGGATCAAAATAATCATGATTATTAAGTTAATGGTTCTAATGGGAAGCTGGACAACATTCAAAATCAGAATTTTTTTAAAAAAGGAAACTGAGAAAGAGTCAACTAGTAATAGGGGAAATCACAGAAAAATGTCTGTTGTACTCATCAGTAGATTTGATGTAGAAAGGAAATAAATACGTGAGTTTGAAGATAGATTTATAGAAATAATTGAAATTGACTTTAAAAGTATGAAAAAAGTTATCAAAAGAAAAGACAACATCACAATTTTCCAGGCCATTGTTAAACAGTAACAAATATGTGATAGAATCTCTGAAGCAGAAGCTGGAAGAATGAGGAGGAGAAATATTTGAAGAAATTGTAGCTAAGAATTTTTCAAAATTAGAAACAAATGCAAAAACAAAGTTCTAAGAATCTCGGAGGACACCGAGCAGGATAAAACAAAAATGACAAACCAAACACCACCCCCAAAATATTTGAAAGCAGAAAAAGGGAAAAATTTCTAACAGATAGAAGAGTATAGATGACAATGATAAAATAATTTCTCTTCAGAAATCATGCCAGCTATAAAAATAAAATATCATTTTTAAAGTACTAAAAGAAAAAGCATTTGAAAACTGAACTGCCAACCTATCATTCTATAAAAAGCAAAAATATTTTTGAAAGATAAAAATTAATACTTTTCCTAGACAAACTAAACCTGGGAGAATTTCTTGTCAGAAGACCAATGATAAATGTTTAAACCGGCAAGAAATTTTAGAAATTCTTCAGGCAAAAGGAACATAACACTGTAACTTGAATCTATATGAAGAAATTTTTTTAAAGATAAACTAAGACAAAAATAACAGCAATGCATAATACATGACACAAGTAACACAAAAGATGAATAGATTTGGGAATGCACAAATGTACTGTTATGTTTTACTCTTCATGAAGCAGTATAGTATTTGGAGGCATAATTTAAACATTTATTAAGGAGACATAATTTAAATATTTTAGCAACCACTATAAATATTGTAAAAGACAGCCTTAGTAAACCAATAAAGTAGATTTTAAAAATCCTAAAAATTTCCTTAATTAACCATGAAAGACAGGAAAACAGAGGATGAAGAATAAATAATAGAAAAATAGAAGGAGATGATGATAGATTTTAATTCAATGATATTAATAAGCATTCTTAAGTATAAATGGCATAAAAACTACTTACAAGACAGAGATTGTAAAATTGCATTACAAATCAAGATCCAATATGTTATCACTACAAAATCTCACTTTAAACATAAGGACACAGGTAAGTTGAACAGTTGTAAAATATTGAAACAATAACCAAAATATTTTCTAAGATAAATTTTGAAGAGCAAAATTCATCAATGATAAAATAGATTGATTTCAAAGTTTATGTGTTGAGTGAGCATAACACGAAACTTTGTGGGATGATAGAAATGTTTTATGTGAGTTACATGGATGCATGCATTTTTTTCAAATATGTTTGGACTGTGCAATTAAGACATATATTTTACTGCATATAAATTCAAATAGATATATAAATGTAATATAATAGAAATTATAATTATGTGTACATTTAAGTAATCTTTCAATAATGAATGAAGGGTTGCCTCAGCACCAGTGCTGTGTCCTGAGCTGCTAAGTGCTTTACTCCTCTGAGCCTTAGCAATGAACAATTCCATAACACCACACAGGACACTAGAGTAAGAATACTTCAAAGTGAGTGCTGTGCTGAGGCCTTAACTTTTGTTTTGCAACTAGATTTATCAGCACATCAAAGCTGCTTCTCAAGCCACCCTCATTAGCAGTGGTTATTTGGAGGAGCTGCTGGAGTCCTCGATGCTCATGCCCAGAGCCCTCCCAGAGTGCTACGCAAGTGGCTGCTGTGCAGTTGGGGGTGGGGAGTGGTGTTTAGACACAGAAAGGAGTTCAGGGTATGATTGATGGATACCCCGGCCTACATGACTGGCAAGTTCAGGGACCCAACTGGATTCCATCCTGGGAAGCAAATGAATTCTCGGAGGAAGTGGTCTGTGTCTGCAAGAACTGCTCTCAAACCAAACAGGCTTCTCTTGGCAACTGACTCATGACAAAGGGTTCA
>DAKLCV010000136.1:0-18061 GCA_030247045.1 Colobus guereza
CCTGGCCAACATGGCGAAGCCCTGTCTCTACAAAAATACAAAATTAGCCGGGTGTGGTGCTGCATGCCTGTAATCCCAGCTACTCAGGAGGCTGAGGCAGGAGAATCACTTGAACCCACGAGGTAGAGGCTGTAGTGAGCAGAGATTGTGCCACTGCACTCCAGCCTGGGCAACAGAGTGAGCAGAGTGAGACTCCATCTCAAAAAAAAAAAAAAAAAAGTGCTGGGATTATAGACATGAGCCAGTACACCCGGCTGAAATCTATTGTTTTATACCAAGCAGTGGACAAGTCTGCTCTTTGACCAAGAGGAAACATTAACTTGTCTCTGAAGATTACCAGCTGTGTAAACAACCCTGAGAAAAGGCCCAATAAAGAACATTCTTGGGCCTTGCATTCTTGGCATACACAGCAAGACATGTAAGCACGCAACAGATCCATGGAGGACTTTCAATACAAAGATCACAGTAATAATTGTTTCAGGCAAAAATTATGGATGGGCTGGGCACAGTGGCTCATGCCTGTAACCCCAGCACTTTGGGAGGCTGAGGCAGGAGGACTGCTTGAGCCAGGAGTTTGAAACTCACCCAAGCAACATACCATGACCTTATCTCTAAAAAAAAAAAAAAAGTTTTAAATTAGCCAGGCATAGTGGTGCAAGCCTGTAGTCTCAGCTACTCAGGAGGCTGAGATAGGAGGCTGAGCTCAGGAGGTTGAGGCTAGAGTAAGCTGTGTGATTGAGCTACTGCACTCCAGCCTGGGCGACAAAGTGAGACCCTGTCTCAAAAACAACAACAAAATCGATGAATGCTTAAATTAGTAGGCACTGTTATGATGAAAACAGAACAGTCACATATTTTCCCACAAAATGTTTATTAAATGCTTACTAAATACAAAGAAAAGCTAGTAACTTTAAAGTAGAGCAATCTGGCAAACATTAACCAAGTGAACAAAGTTAACATCACCAGGAACGAGAAAACTGACATCATGTGACTCTTCCTATGATGCCTTGAAAAGGCCACATAATTTCTCTGGTGTTCTCGCCAAAGATGAATAATCTGTTTTTTTTTTTTTTTTTTTTTGATAACGGAGTCTTGCTTTATAGCCCAGGCTGGAGGGCAGTGGCGTGATCTCGACTCACTGCAACCTCCGCCTCCTGGGTTCAAGTGATTCTCCTGTCTCAGTCTCCTGAGTAACTGGGATTACAGGCACCACCATGCCCAGCTAATTTTTTGAATTTTTAGTAGAGACAGGGTTTTACCATGTTGGCCAGGATGGTCTCAATCTCTTGACCTCATGATCCAACCGCCTTGGCCTCCCAAAGGGCTGGGATTACAGGCATGAGCCACTGTGACCAGCCATAACCTGCATTTAAACATAAGAAACATCAGGCCAGGCGCAGTGGCTCACGCCTGTAATCCCAGCACTTTGGGAGGCCAAGGCAGGTAGATGACCTGAGGTCAGGAGTTTGAGACCAGCCTGGCCAACATGGCGAAGCCCTGTCTCTACAAAAATACAAAATTAGCCCAGCATGGTGGTGGGTGCCTGTAATCCCAGCTACTCAGGAGGCTGAGGCAGGAGAATCACTTGAACCCGGGAGGCGGAGGCTGCAGTGTGCAGAGATTGCGCCACTGCACTCCAGCCTGGGCAACAAGAGCAAAACGCTGTCTCAAAAAAAAAAAAAAAAATCATAAGGAAACATCAGGCCAGGCGCAGTGGCTCATGCCTGTAATTGCAGAACTTTGGGAGGCCAAGGCGGGCAGATCACCTGAGGTCAGGAGTTAGAGACCAGCCTGGCCAAAATGGTGAAACCCCATCTCTACTAAAAATACAAAATTAGCCGGGAGTGGTGGCGGGCACCTGTAATCCCAGGTACTCTGGAGGCTGAGGCAGGAGAATCACTTGAACCCACGAGGTAGAGGCTGTAGTGAGCAGAGATTGTGCCACTGCACTCCAGCCTGGGCAAAGGGTGAGACTCCGTCTCAAAAATTTAAAAAATTATAAGGAAACATCAAATAACCCTTAAGTAAGGAACAGTCTGTAAAATAACAGGCCAGTGCTCAAAAAAAAATGCCAAGATCATTAAAGACTGAAAAATTGCAGAACTGTTTCAGACTGAAGAATGTGACAACTAAATGTGAAGAGTAATTCTGGATAAATAGAATCCTGGGCCAGAGATAGAACATTCATGTTATAATTAGCAAAATTTGAATGAAATCTATAGATTGGATCCTACATCAATGTTAATTTCTTATTATAGGATTAAATATGATGTTTACATTTGGAGGATCTGTGTGTAGAGTATGGGAATTCTTCTTACTGTTTTTCACAAATTCTTTTTATGTTTGAGACAGGGTCTCGCTCTATCACTCAGGCTGGAGTGTAGTGCTGCGATTCTGGCTCCCTGCAACCTCTGCCTCCCGGGTTCAAACGATTCTCCTGCCTCAGCCACACAAGTAGCTGGGAATACAGGCATGTGCCATGACTCCTGGCTTTTTTTTTTTTTTTGCTTTAAGTTCGGGGATACATGTGCAGAATGTGCAGTTTTGTTACATAGATATACATATGCCATGGTGGTTTGCTGCACCCATTAACCCATTCTCTAGGTTTTTTGTTTGTTTGTTTTGAGACAGAGTCTCACTCTGTCGCCCAGGCTGGAGTGCAGTGGCACCATCTCGGCTCACTGCAAGCTCCACCTCCTGGATTCATGCCATTCTCTTACCTCAGCCTCCCAAAGTACTGGGATTACAGGCACGTGCCACCATGCCCAGCTAATTTTTATATTTTTAGTAGAGACGGGTTTCACCACGTTGGCCAGGCTGGTCTGGAACTCCTGACCTCAGGTGATCCACCCACGTCAGCCTCCCAAAGTACTGGGATTACAGGTGTGAACCACCATGCCCAGCCTTTTTTTTTTTTTTTTGAGGAGTCTCGCTCTGTCACCCAGGCTGGAGTGCAGTAACATGATCTTGGCTCACTGCAACCTCTGACTCCCGGGTTCAAACGATTCTCCTGCCTCAGCCTACTGAGTAGCTGGGATTACAGGCACGTGCCACCATACCCAGCTAATTTTTATATTTTTAGTAGAGACGGGTTTCACCATGTTGGCCAGGCTGGTCTTGAACTCCTGACCTCAGGTGATCCACCCACGTCAGCCTCCCAAAGTACTGGGATTACAGGTGTGAACCACCATGCCCAGCCTTTTTTTTTTTTTTTTTTTTGAGACGTAATCTCGCTCTGTTGCCCAGGCTGGAGTGCAGTTGTGCGATCTTGGCTCGCTGCAACGTCTGCCTCCCAGGTTCAAGTGATTCTGCTGTCTCAGCCTCCTGAGTAGCTGGGATTACAGGCACGTGCCACCATACCCAGCTAATTTTTTATATTTTTAGTAGAGACAGGGTTTTACCATGTTGGCCAGGATGGTCTTGATCTCTTGACCACGTGATCCACCCACCTCAGTGGGTCCTGGGATTATAGGCGTGAGCCACTGTGACCAGCCATAACCTGCATTTAAACATAAGGAAACATCAGGCCAGGCGCAGTGGCTCATGCCTGTAATTGCAGAACTTTGGGAGGCCAAGGCGGGCAGATCACCTGAGGTCAGGAGTTAGAGACCAGCCTGGCCAAAATGGTGAAACCCCATCTCTACTAAAAATACAAAAATTAGCCGGGAGTGGTGGCGGGCACCTGTAATCCCAGGTACTCTGGAGGCTGAGGCAGGAGAATCACTTGAACCCACGAGGTAGAGGCTGTAGTGAGCAGAGATTGTGCCACTGCACTCCAGCCTGGGCAAAAGGGTGAGACTCCGTCTCAAAAAAATTTAAAAAAAAATTATAAGGAAACATCAAATAACCCTAAAGTAAGGGACATTCTGCAAAATAACTGGCCAGTACTAAAAGCAATGCCAAGATCATTCAAAACATGCAGACATGACAACTAAATGCGAAGCATAATTCTGGATAAATAGAATCCAGGGTCAGAGATAGAACAATCATTATATAATTAGCAAAATTTGAATGAAATCTATAGATTGGATCATGTATCAATGTTAATTTCTTATTATAGGATTAAATATGATGTTTACATTTGGAGGATCTGTGTGTAGAGTATGGGAATTCTTCTTACCATTTTTTACAAATTATTTTTGTTTTTATTTTTGAGACAGAGTCTCACTCTGTTGCCCAGGCTGGGAATGCAGTGCTGTGATTTTGGCTCACTGCAACCTCTGCCTACTGGGTTCAAACAATTCTGCCTCAGCCACCTAAGTAGCTGGGATTACAGGCATGCACCACCACACCAGGCTTTTTTTTTTTTTTTTTTGCTTTAAGTTCGGGGATACATGTGCAGAATGTGCAGGTTTGTTACACAGGTATACACATGCGATTTACTGCACCCATCAACCCATCCTCTAGGTTTTAAACCCTGCTTGCATTAGGTATTTGTCCTAATGCTCTCCCTCCCCTTGCCCCCCAACCCCTGACAGGCCCCAGTGTGTGATGTTCCCTTCCCTGTATAGACCCATGGGAAATGTTTCAAAAGTGAGAACTTCTTATACATGTTATTTAAAATGTTTTTTCCCCCTATCAAGAACACCTATTTATGTATTTAATATACTTCCATCATGTCACCTGGGTGACAAGTCTCACTCTTGTCGCCCATGCTGGAGTGCAATGGTGTGATCTTGGCTCACTGCAACCTCTGACTCCCGGGTTCAAACGATTCTCCTGCCTCAGCCTACTGAGTAGCTGGGATTACAGGTGGCTGCCACCATGCCAGGCTAACTTTTGTATTTTTAGTAGAGACGGGTTTCACCACGTTGGCCAGGCTGGTCTGGAACTCCTGACCTCAGGTGATCCACCCACGTCAGCCTCCCAAAGTACTGGGATTACAGGTGTGAACCACCATGCCCAGCCTTTTTTTTTTTTTTGAGGAGTCTCGCTCTGTCACCCAGGCTGGAGTGCAGTAACATGATCTTGGCTCACTGCAACCTCTGACTCCCGGGTTCAAACGATTCTCCTGCCTCAGCCTACTGAGTAGCTGGGATTACAGGCACGTGCCACCATGCCCAGCTAATTTTTATATTTTTAGTAGAGACGGGTTTCACCATGTTGGCCAGGATGGTCTTGATCTCTTGACCACGTGATCCACCCACCTCAGTGGGTCCTGGGATTATAGGCGTGAGCCACTGTGACCAGCCATAACCTGCATTTAAACATAAGGAAACATCAAATAACCCTAAAGTAAGGGACATTCTGCAAAATAACTGGCCAGTACTAAAAGCAATGCCAAGATCATTCAAAACATGCAGACATGACAACTAAATGCGAAGCATAATTCTGGATAAATAGAATCCAGGGTCAGAGATAGAACAATCATTATATAATTAGCAAAATTTGAATGAAATCTATAGATTGGATCCTACATCAATGTTAATTTCTTATTATAGGATTAAATATGATGTTTACATTTGGAGGATCTGTGTGTAGAGTATGGGAATTCTTCTTACCATTTTTACAAATTATTTTTGTTTTATTTTTGAGACAGAGTCTCACTCTGTTGCCCAGGCTGGAGTGCAGTTGTGCGATCTTGGCTCGCTGCAACGTCTGCCTCCCAGGTTCAAGTGATTCTGCTGTCTCAGCCTCCTGAGTAGCTGGGATTACAGGTGTGAACCACCATGCCCAGCCTTTTTTTTTTTTGAGACGTAATCTCGCTCTGTTGCCCAGGCTGGAGTGCAGTAACATGATCTTGGCTCACTGCAATCTGTCTCCAGAATTTAAGCGATTCTCCTGTCTCAGCCTCCCAAGTAGCTGGGACTACAGGTGTGCACCACCACACCCGGCTAACTTTTGTATTTTTAGTAGAGACAGGGTTTTACCATGTTGGCCAGGATGGTCTTGATCTCTTGACCACGTGATCCACCCACCCCAGTGGGTCCTGGGATTATAGGCGTGAGCCACTGTGACCAGCCATAACCTGCATTTAAACATAAGAAACATCAGGCCAGGCGCAGTGGCTCATGCCTGTAATTGCAGAACTTTGGGAGGCCAAGGCGGGCAGATCACCTGAGGTCAGGAGTTGAGACCAGCCTGGCCAAAATGGTGAAACCCCATCTCTACTAAAATACAAAAATTAGCCGGGAGTGGTGGCGGGCACCTGTAATCCCAGGTACTCTGGAGGCTGAGGCAGGAGAATCACTTGAACCCACGAGGTAGAGGCTGTAGTGAGCAGAGATTGTGCCACTGCACTCCAGCCTGGGCAAAGGGTGAGACTCCGTCTCAAAAATTTAAAAAATTATAAGGAAACATCAAATAACCCTAAAGTAAGGGACATTCTGCAAAATAACTGGCCAGTACTAAAAGCAATGCCAAGATCATTCAAAACATGCAGACATGACAACTAAATGCGAAGCATAATTCTGGATAAATAGAATCCAGGGTCAGAGATAGAACAATCATTATATAATTAGCAAAATTTGAATGAAATCTATAGATTGGATCATGTATCAATGTTAATTTCTTATTATAGGATTAAATATGATGTTTACATTTGGAGGATCTGTGTGTAGAGTATGGAATTCTTCTTACCATTTTTACAAATTATTTTTGTTTTATTTTTGAGACAGAGTCTCACTCTGTTGCCCAGGCTGGGAATGCAGTGCTGTGATTTTGGCTCACTGCAACCTCTGCCTACTGGGTTCAAACAATTCTGCCTCAGCCACCTAAGTAGCTGGGATTACAGGCATGCACCACCACACCAGGCTTTTTTTTTTTTTTTGCTTTAAGTTCGGGGATACATGTGCAGAATGTGCAGGTTTGTTACACAGGTATACACATGCGATTTACTGCACCCATCAACCCATCCTCTAGGTTTTAAACCCTGCTTGCATTAGGTATTTGTCCTAATGCTCTCCCTCCTGCCCCCACCCCTGACAGGCCCCAGTGTGTGATGTTCCTTCCTGTATAGACCCATGGGAAATGTTTCAAAAGTGAGAACTTCTTATACATGTTATTTAAAATGTTTTTCCCCTATCAAGAACACCTATTTATGTATTTAATATACTTCCATCATGTCACCTGGGTGACAAGTCTCACTCTTGTCGCCCATGCTGGAGTGCAATGGTGTGATCTTGGCTCACTGCAACCTCTGACTCCCGGGTTCAAACGATTCTCCTGCCTCAGCCTACTGAGTAGCTGGGATTACAGGTGGCTGCCACCATGCCAGGCTAACTTTTGTATTTTTAGTAGAGACGGGTTTCACCACGTTGGCCAGGCTGGTCTGGAACTCCTGACCTCAGGTGATCCACCCACGTCAGCCTCCCAAAGTACTGGGATTACAGGTGTGAACCACCATGCCCAGCCTTTTTTTTTTTTTTGAGGAGTCTCGCTCTGTCACCCAGGCTGGAGTGCAGTAACATGATCTTGGCTCACTGCAATCTGTCTCCAGAATTTAAGCGATTCTCCTGTCTCAGCCTCCCAAGTAGCTGGGACTACAGGTGTGCACCACCACACCCGGCTAACTTTTGTATTTTTGGTAGAGACGGGTTTCACCATGTTGGCCAGGCTGGTCTGGAACTCCTGACCTCAGGTGATCCACCCACGTCAGCCTCCCAAAGTACTGGGATTACAGGTGGCTGCCACCATGCCAGGCTAACTTTTGTATTTTTGGTAGAGACGGGTTTCACCATGTTGGCCAGGCTGGTCTGGAACTCCTGACCTCAGGTGATCCACCCACGCCAGCCTCCCAAAGTACTGGGATTACAGGTGGCTGCCACCATGCCAGGCTAACTTTTGTATTTTTGGTAGAGACGGGTTTCACCATGTTGGCCAGGCTGGTCTTGAACTCCTGACCTCAAGTGATCTGCCCGCCTCGGCTTCCCAAAGTGCCAGGATTACAAGCGTGGGCCACTCGCCTGGTCTCCTCATAACATTTTTAACAGCAGTTACAATAAATCTGCATGCACACCATGTAATACCTATGGAACTAATAACTAATCTTCTATTGTGCAGTGCTCCTAGTCACATATATAGACGTTTTGTGATTCTCAAATACACAAACCCTCCTAAAAGCATCATATAACGATATTCACTGCAGCCTGAATAGCAGATTGGGAACAACTTAAACATCAGTCAGTAGGTGGCGGTTAATTGTGTCATTCTTTCTGAGACAGGGTCGGCTCTGTCGCCCAGGCTGGAGTGCAGTAACATGATCTTGGCTCACTACAACCTCTCCTTCCCAAGTTCATGCAATTCTCATGCCTCAGCCTCTGAGTAGCTTGGATCACAGATGCATATCACCATGCCAGGCTAATTTTTGTATTTTTACAGAGACGGTGTTTCACAATGTTGGTTGGGCTAATGTTTGTATTTTTACAGAGACGGTGTTTCACAATGTTGGTTGGGCTAATGTTTGTATTTTTACAGAGACGGTGTTTCACAATGTTGGTTGGGCTAATGTTTGTATTTTTACAGAGACAGGGTTTCACCATGTTGGCCAGGCTGGTCTGGAACTCCTGACCTCAGGTGATCCACCACGTCAGCCTCCCAAAGTACTGGGATTACAGGTGGCTGCCACCATGCCAGGCTAACTTTTGTATTTTTAGTAGAGACAGGGTTTCACAGCATTAGCCAGGATGGTCTTGATCTCCTGACCTTGTAATCCACCCACCTCGGTCTCCCAAAGTGTTGGGATTACAGGCGTGAGCCACTGCGCCCGGCTTTTTTTTTTTTTTTGCTTTAAGTTCGGGATACATGTGCAGAATGTGCAGGTTTGTTACACAGGTATACACATGCGATTTACTGCACCCATCAACCCATCCTCTAGGTTTTAAACCCTGCTTGCATTAGGTATTTGTCCTAATGCTCTCCCTCCTGCCCCCACCCCTGACAGGCCCCAGTGTGTGATGTTCCTTCCTGTATAGACCCATGGGAAATGTTTCAAAAGTGAGAACTTCTTATACATGTTATTTAAAATGTTTTTCCCCTATCAAGAACACCTATTTATGTATTTAATATACTTCCATCATGTCACCTGGGTGACAAGTCTCACTCTTGTCGCCCATGCTGGAGTGCAATGGTGTGATCTTGGCTCACTGCAACCTCTGACTCCCGGTTCAAACGATTCTCCTGCCTCAGCCTACTGAGTAGCTGGGATTACAGGCGTGAGCCACCGTGCCAGCCCTATTTTTTTTTCCGGCTCACTGCAAGCTTCACCTCCCAGGTTCACACCATTTTCCTGCCTCAGGCTCCCGAGTACCTGGGACTACAGGCGCCACCATTCGCCCAGCTAATTTTTTTTTGTATTTTTAGTAGAGACGGGTTTCACCACGTTGGCCAGGCTGGTCTGGAACTCCTGACCTCAAGTGATCCGCCCACCTCAGCCTCCCAAAGTACTGGGATTACAGGCGTGAGCCACTGCGCCCGGCTTTTTTTTTTTTTTGAGGAGTCTCGCTCTGTCACCCAGGCTGGAGTGCAGTGGCATGATCTTGGCTCACTGCAATCTGTCTCCAGAATTTAAGCGATTCTCCTGTCTCAGCCTCCCAAGTAGCTGGGACTACAGGTGTGCACCACCACACCCGGCTAACTTTTGTATTTTTAGTAGAGACGGGTTTCACCATGTTGGCCAGGCTGGTCTTGAACTCCTGACCTCAAGTGATCTGCCCACCCGGCCTCAAAGTACTGGGATTACAGGTGTGAACCACCATGCCCAGCCTTTTTTTTTTTTTTTTTTTTTTGAGGAGTCTCGCTCTGTCACCCAGGCTGGAGTGCAGTAACATGATCTTGGCTCACTGCAATCTGTCTCCAGAATTTAAGCGATTCTCCTGTCTCAGCCTCCCAAGTAGTTGGGACTACAGGTGTGCACCACCACACCCGGCTAACTTTTGTATTTTTGGTAGAGACGGGTTTCACCATGTTGGCCAGGCTGGTCTTGAACTCCTGACCTCAAATCATCTGCCTGCCTCAGCCTCACAAAGTGTTGGGATTACAAGCGTGAGCCACCGTGCCCGGCCCTATTTTTTTTTTTTTTCGGCTCACTGCAAGCTTCACCTCCCAGGTTCACACCATTTTCCTGCCTCAGGCTCCCAGTACCTGGGACTACAGGCGCCCACCATTCGCCCAGCTAATTTTTTTTTGTATTTTTAGTAGAGACAGGGTTTCACAGCATTAGCCAGGATGGTCTTGATCTCCTGACCTTGTAATCCACCCACCTCGGTCTCCCAAAGTGTTGGGATTACAGGCGTGAGCCACTGCGCCCGGCTTTTTTTTTTTTTTTTTTGAGACAGAGTCTGGCTCTGTCACTCAGGCTGGAGTGCAGTGGCATGATCTTGGCTCACTGCAACCTCTGCTTCCTGAGTTCAAGCTATCCTCATGCCTCAGCCTCCCTAGTAGCTTGGATCACAGATGCATATCACCATGCCAGGCTAATTTTTGTATTTTTACAGAGACGGTGTTTCACAATGTTGGTTGGGCTAATGTTTGTATTTTTACAGAGACAGGGTTTCACCATGTTGGCCTGGATGGTCTTGAACTCCTGACCTCAAGTGATCTGCCCGCCTCGGCTTCCCAAAGTGCCAGGATTACAAGCATGCGCCACCATGTCTGGCCTCCTCATAACATTTTCAACAGCAGTTATAATAAATCTGAATGTACACCATGTAATGCCTATGGAACTAATAACTAATCTTCTATTGTGCAGTGCTCCTAGTCACATATATAGACGTTTTGTGATTCTCAAAGACACAAACCCACCTAAAAGCATCATATAACGATATTCACTGCAGCCTGAATAGCAGATTGGGAACAACTTAAACATCAGTCAGTAGGTGGCGGTTAATTGTGTCATTCTTTCTGAGACAGGGTCGGCTCTGTCGCCCAGGCTGGAGTGCAGTGGCAAGATCATAGCTGACTGCAACCTCCGCCTCCCAGATTCCAGCGATCCTCCCACCTCAGCCTCCCAAGTAGCTGGGACTACAGGTGTGCACCACCACACCCGGCTAACTTTTGTATTTTTGGTAGAGACGGGGTTTCACCATGTTGGCCAGGCTGGTCTTGAACTCCTGACCTCAAATCATCTGCCTGCCTCAGCCTCACAAAGTGTTGGGATTGCAAGCGTGAGCCACCGTGCCCGGCCCTATTTTTTTTTTTTCCCGGCTCACTGCAAGCTTCACCTCCCAGGTTCACACCATTTTCCTGCCTCAGGCTCCCGAGTACCTGGGACTACAGGCGCCCACCATTACGCCCAGCTAATTTTTTTTTTTTGTATTTTTTAGTAGAGACAGGGTTTCACAGCATTAGCCAGGATGGTCTTGATCTCCTGACCTTGTAATCCACCCACCTCGGTCTCCCAAAGTGTTGGGATTACAGGCGTGAGCCACTGCGCCCGGCTTTTTTTTTTTTTTTTTTTTTTGAGACAGAGTCTGGTTCTGTCACCTAGGCTGGAGTGCAGTGGCATGATCTTGGCTCACTACAACCTCTCCTTCCCAAGTTCATGCAATTCTCATGCCTCAGCCTCTGAGTAGCTTGGATCACAGATGCATATCACCATGCCAGGCTAATTTTTGTATTTTTACAGAGACGGTGTTTCACAATGTTGGTTGGGCTAATGTTTGTATTTTTACAGAGACAGGGTTTCACCATGTTGGCCAGGATGGTCTTGACCTCCTGACCTCAAGTGATCTGCCCGCCTCGGCTTCCCAAAGTGCCAGGATTACAAGCGTGGGCCACTCGCCTGGTCTCCTCATAACATTTTAACAGCAGTTACAATAAATCTGCATGCACACCATGTAATACCTATGGAACTAATAACTAGTCTTCTATTGTGCAGTGCTCCTAGTCACATATATAGACGTTTTTGTGATTCTCAAATACACAAACCCTCCTAAAAGCATCATATAACGATATTCACTGCAGCCTGAATAGCAGATTGGGAACAACTTAAACATCAGTCAGTAGGTGGCCGGTTAATTGTGTCATTCTTTCTGAGACAGGGTCGGCTCTGTCGCCCAGGCTGGAGTGCAGTGGCAATACCATAGCAGACTGCAACCTCCGCCTCCTAGATTCCGGCAATGCTCCCATCTCAGCCTCTCGAGTAGCTGGGACCATGGGCGTGCACCACCACGCCCGGCTAATTTTTGTACTTTTTGTATAGATGGGGTCTCACTGTGTTGCCCAGGCTGGTCTTGAACTCCCAGGCACAAGTGATCCGCCCACCTTGGCCTCCCAAATTGTCGGGATTACAGTTGTGAGCCACCGTGCCCTGGCCCCTAGTTGTGTAATTCTTACAAAGAACATCACGCAGCTGTTAACGAGGACTTCCGTTCATCTTGATATTGCACACTCTCCAAGACACTTAAACACACCCCATAGTGTGTATTAGGAATTGCGATTTGTGTGGGGAAATAATTATATTCATATATAAGTTTATAAATTCAGAAAGCATTCAAAATTCATCGAGCATCCAGGGGTAACTGTGCTTGCCTCTAGTGTTGAACTAGAGGCGGAGGATGATTTAATTTCCACATGCCCTTTCATGCCTTTTGAATTCAGAACAATTTCCTTATCTATTAAAAATAAAATACCGGCCGGGCACGGTGGCTCACGCCTGTAACCCCAGCACTTTGGGAGACCGAGGCGGAGGATCATAAGCGCAGGAGTATCACTTGAGCTCAGGAATTTGAGACCACCCTGGGCAACAGAGTGAGGCCTGTGTCTGCAAAAAGAAAAAAATAGTAAAGTAAAATATCACGTGTTACTGAATCCCTGGTATTTGGCGGGCACTGGATACTGGAAAAATTGTGTAGCTCTTTGAAATTTACCTTAAAGGAGTCCTCTCAAAGGCTGGACACCATGACTCTACAAGGGTGAGTTTTCAAATCTACCATGGAAGTCCAGGGCCTCAGCAGCATCCTGAGTCCTACCGACAGACAGGTTCTTACGACTCAACTCCCATTGCACCAGTCCTGCAGCTTTCTAAAGGCATCCAGCACTTTCTACCTTGCATTCTATCTTCATCTTCGCTAGTCCTTACGGCACCGCATGATCCTGGGGAGGGTGCTTCTCAGACTAGCTTGTGTCCCACGGCACCTGCAGCACCGTCAAGGACAGGGTCCAGAAAGCTCCAATGAAAGCCATGAAAGCAGCAAGAGAAGGAGACTGAGGAGCAAACCGCGCGAGTAGGGGCGGAGGAGGCCCACCACACGCCCTGCTCCGCGCGGAGCACAAGCCCCGCCTGCATCCTTAACTCCTGGGTCCGCAAAGCTGTGTCCCACTGAGCCGCAAGGCCGGAACCCAGTAGCACTGACTACTGGGAACAGGTTGCCCTTGCGCGACAACGTCGCGGTCGCTGCGGCGGCGCGAGGGTGGGACCGCAGGCACCATGCAGCCGCGAACCAATGAGCGGGCGCCGCACGGCCGCGGCTCAATGGCGGCGGCGCGCGGGCACGCTAGGGGCGGGCCGGCGCGCCGACTTTTCCGGAAGAACCGCATAGTTCCTCCCGGCCACGGCGCGCCGACTCTGAGCTCTCCGCGCGCCGCTTGGCTTTCTTTTTCTCCTCTGGAGCAGCTGTGGCGGCGGCGAAGACCCTGAACCCCATGGCCGAGGTGGCCCGAGCGCAGGCAGCGCTGGCGGTCAACGTCAGCGCGGCGCGGGGTCTGCAGGACGTGCTGAGGACCAACCTGGAGCCCAAAGGCACCATCAAGATGTAAGGCTGGGCTGGCGGGAGGGCTGGGCGGGCACTGCGCGCCGGGCCCAGGACCGCGGACGCGAGCCCGCCGCCTCGGGGCTCCGCAGTCTCCCTTCCCCGCGTCCTCCCAGGCCGGTCCTCTTCCCTGCTAAGCCCCACCATCGTGGCCATTTCTTTCTGCGTCGATGCCGTCTCCATGGAGAAAAAAGCGGCTCTAGTGTGCGGCGTTCCCCGCCTTCTGGGACTTCCAGGCACCCTGAGGACTCTGCACAATCTCTGCGTGGATGGGGTGGGCACTACAGCTGCCCTCCAGCCTGAGGTAGATAACTAGTTCCATATCCTCGGCTCCCTAAGATCTGGGAAAAGCCCGTTTTCTAATAGGACTTTTTAATTTAGTTTTCGTTGATAACTAGCTCCATATCCCCGGCTCCCTGAGATCTGGGAAAAGCCCGTTTTTTGTTTTTTTGGTTTTGTTTTTTGTTTTTGTTTTTTGAGACGGAGTCTCGCTGTGTCACCCAGGCTGGAGTGCAGTGGCACGATCTCGGCTCACTGCAAGCTCCGCCTCCCGGGTTTACGTCATTCTACTGCCTCAGCCTCGCCAGTAACTGGGACTACAGGTGCCCGCCACCACGCCCAGCTAATTTTTTTTTTTTTTCTTTTTGTATTTTTAGTAGAGACGGGGTTTCACCGTGTTAGCCAGGATGGTCTCGATGTCCTGACCTCGTGATCCACCCGCCTTGGTCTCCCAAAGTGCCAGGATTACAGGCGTGAGACACCGCACCCGGCCGGACGAAAAAGCCCGTTTTCTAATGGGACTTTTTCATTTAGTTTTCGTTTTAATTAGTTTCGTTTTTGTCACAATCTGATTCATTTCTGTCCCTTAAACAGGCTTGTTTCTGGCGTTGGAGACATCAGGCTTACTAAAGACACAGGAGTTGATGACCAGCCCTAGCCAACACGGTGAAACTCGGTCTCTACCAAAAATACAAAAATTAGCCAGGCATGATCCTGCACAGTGTGCTGCTTCACGAAATGGTGAGAGGTGCTCTGCTAGGTCTGAAATGTCTTGATTTTCCATAGAACTTTTGCTTTGTAGAAAGATTTGCAATGTTCATTTTCAAGGAAGGAGAACATTCAAAAGTGACATGTAATCAGTAATAGTACTGACAGTGCCTGGAGTCTGACAGCCCTGTCTTTGAATCCCTGCTTTTTTGCCATTCACAGTCTGAGCTAAAGGATTGTAATTGTACATTAATTATAATAAAATTTGAAAAATTAAGGGTGGTTGACACAATCACATGGTCAAAATGCATGAGGATGGTTTTTCTCTTTATGGCTTTTTTTTTTTAAAGACAGAGTCTCACTCTGTCGCCCAGCCTGGAGTCCAGTGGCTCACTGCAACCTCCACCTCCTGGGTTCAAGCGATTCTCCTGTCTCAGCTTCCCAAGTAGCTGGGATTACAGGCTCCCTCCACCACACCCAGCTAATTTTTGTATTCTTTATAGAGATGGGATTTCACCATGTTGACCAGGCCGGTCTTGAACTCATGACTTCAGGTGATCCGCCTGAATCAACCTCCCAAAGTGCTGGGATTACCAGGCGTGAGCCACCGCATGGGGCCGGTTTTTCTCTTTTTAAAACAGCAATTTCTCTGTTAATGTCTCATCTCCATCTCCAACTGGAGGGGAAAGAAATCTCTTTGCTTTAACATTTTTAAAGTCTTAGGGATGAAGAATATGAGATTATTGATGGGAGTATGTGTTTTACTCATCCCTAAATTCCCAAAACTTCACAGTTCAAATACCAGAAAAGGAAATGATTTCCTGCTGGTTTGAGTACAGAATAATAATTAGGGTTTTGCTAGTAATATACCATGCCATCAACATCCAGATGAAATACGTTTAGCAAAGACTCACTAACCTAGCAGGTATAGTTTTTTTTTTTAGTAGGTTCAGTGGTGGCCTGCGTTAGCAAAAAAGTGGAACCACAGTTAAACTTGACATCAGAATTGTTTGGGGGCTGGGTGCGGTGGCTCATGCTTGTAATCTCAGCACTTTGGAAGGCCAAGGTAGGTGGATCACTTGAGGCCAGGAGTTCACGATCAGCCCTGGCCAACATGGTGAAACTCCATCTCTACTAAAAATACAAAAATTAGTCGGGCATGGTTCTGCACGCCTGTAGTCTCAGCTACTCCAGAGGCTGAGGCAGGAGAATTGATCGCTTGAACGTAGGAGGCTGAGGTTTCAGTGAGCCAAGATTGTGCCACTGCACTCTCCAGCCTAGGCAACAGAGTGAGACTGACATTAAAAAACAAAACAAACAAACAAAACATTATTTGGGTTTTAGTGTGTGAGAAATACAGCATAAGTAGAGAGAAGCATATTGAACATTTACAATTTAGGAAATAATTATAAAGTGGACACACACAACCACCATTGTAGTTAAGAAATAAATTGTTGCCGGGTGCGGTGGCTCAAGCCTGTAATTCTAGCACTTTGGGAGGCCGAGACGGGCGGATCACGAGGTCAGGAGATCGAGACCGTCCTGGCTAACACAGTGAAACCCTGTCTCTACTAAAAAATACAAAAAACTAGCTGGGCGAGGTGGCAGGCGCCTGTAGTCCCAGCTGCTCGGGAGGCTGAGGCAGGAGAATGGCGTAAACCCAGGAGGCAGAGCTTGCAGTGAGCTGAGATCTGGCCTCTGCACTCCAGCCTGGGCGACAGAGCGAGACTCCATCTCAAAAAACAAAAACAAAAAAAAAAAAAGGAAATAAATTGTTGCTACCACCTTAGAAGTCCCCTCCCACTGGAACCTCTTTCCAGTCTCCAGAAGTTCGTATTTCAGTTTTCTTTGAAAAAATTATAAACCTACAATGGTAGTGATTATAATGTGTGTGCCCTTTACCTAGATTCACCAAGTGTTTACATGTTGCTCCATTTCTTTTCTATTTTTCCCCTGAATCATTTGAAGATAAGCTGCAGACGTGCCATTTTACCTCTAAAATACAGTGTTTCCGTTTTTTTTTTTTTTTTTTTAAGAGACAGGATTTTGCCACGTAGAGCAGGCTGGTTTCTTCCTGAGTTCAAGGGATCCACCTGCGGTGGCCTCCCAAAGTGCTGGGATTACAGGCATGAGCTACCGCACCTGACCTTTCCTTTTAAATTATTTGATCATTGCAGAGTAACAGTGGAGGCTGCTGAGCTTTCATTTTAGGAGATACCTGGCTGATTCTCACTAGAGCCCTATACTTGCCGTAAAGAGGCAAGGGTGTAAAATTATGTGTTAGCTATGTCATCTTGAGTAAGCTTTTACTGAGCCTCAAGCTTCCTCATCTGTAAAGCAGAGATAACCTGGGAAATAAATTACACATGAAAATGTTTTGATCATTATAATTGCATATGCATGATAGCTAATTGTGACTTTTTAATCCTAGTAATTTGTAGCCAAACTCTTGGGTAGATTTTTCAAGTAGAGAGCACTTAAAGAGGCCTTTCATGCATTTTATTTGTGGTATAGTTAGACTGCTTCATATTGTTTTAAGTGATTCATTCTTTTTCTACTTTCAGCAAATTCAACACCCAACAGCTTCCTTAATAGCAAAGGTAGCAACAGCCCAGGATGATATAACATTTTGGATGGCTTTGAAAGTTATGGTGAAAAGGTAAATATCCTCAGATACAAACTAGAAAGAAGATTTCTGAGAAAGATCTTCACGATGTGGGAAAACATTTCACACAGTTACATCTTTCTTTTCATGGAGCAGTTGATAACACTGTTTTCGTGGAATCTGCAAGGGATGTTTGTGAGTGCAATGAGGATTTTTGTGAAAAAGGTAATAGTTCCAGATAAAATCTAGAAAGAAACTTTCTGAGAAACTGGTTTGTGATGTGTGAATACATCTCAGAGAGGTACACTGTTCTTTTCATTGAGCAGTTTGCCAGCACTGTTTTCTTGGAATCTGCAATGGGATATTTCTGAGTGCATTGAAGCTTATGATGACAATGAAAATATGCTAATTTAAAAACTAGAAAGAAGCTTTCTGAGAAACCTCTTTGTGATATGTTAATTTGTCTCAGAGTTACACGATTTGATTCATGGAAGTAGTTTATCACTGTTTTGGTGAATCTGAGGTGAGATATTTTGGATCACTTTGAAGCCTATGGTGAGAAAGAAACCTCCTCAGATAAAAACTAGAAAGAAGCTTTCTGAGAAAGTTCTTTGTGATGTGAATTCATCTCACAGAGTTACACCTTTTTTTTTTTTACATTTAGCAGTTTGCTAACACTGTTTCATAGAATCTGCAAAGGATGATTTGAGAGCATTAATTACTATCATGAGAAAATACCTTCAGATAAAAACTAGATAGAAGCTTTCTGAGAAACTGCTTT